>JAXHKN010000332.1:0-29806 GCA_038407165.1 Ceratocystis variospora | reverse complement strand
CATGGCAACAGTCCTTCCTCCTGCCAGTAAGTTATTTTTTTTTCCTCTCTTTTTTTGATAAGCCACAATGGATGGGCTCTCTCCCTTTCTCTTCTTCTCTCGGATTGCCTTTGTCTTCGAATTTGTGCATTTTCCTTCCCCCTTCCCCCTTCCCCCTTGCTCCCAATGACTCCATGCCACACAGTATCTCCCATGCCTCATCAACTGCTAGCATTAACTTTTCCCATTGCCAAAATACCCTAGCATATCATTATCTTACTTCATCTTATATACCCTCGTCCTCTTTGTTTTAGCCCCTTCTTTCCGCCTTGCCCATTTGAACTCTAAACCCTTAGACAAAACTATATCTCATTCCATGTGAAACCTGGACTGACACAGCTCCTTTACCTTGTTATCTTTCCGTCTACAGAAGCCCGGCAAAATGCCTTTGAACAGGCTGTAGCCATGTCGCTACACCTGTGGCCTGCTCTCAGTCTCGCTGTTGAAAATAGCTGGGGTGGTCCAGATTCCTCAGAGAAGCGCGACTGGTTTGCCGGCGTGATTGTCGACATGTTCCCTGCCATCACTGACGCCAAAGGCGCTTCATCCGCTGCCACCGCCTCTAGCGATGCCTCGGGCCCCGAAATGATCGAGGACATCGAGACCATGTTGCTGCAAGTCATGGTTGATGAGTTCGAAGTGGCTGTTGATGATGACTCAGCCTTTGAGCTAGCACGCCAGGTCTTCAATTTCCATACGCAGTGCATCCAGGGCGACTTCACGGAGGCGGATGCCTTGGCCGAGCGCTTCCGCAATAAGAGCGGCAGTGCGTCAGGTGTAATCAAGAAAGCCGACGACCAGGATCAGGAAACGGACTGGGAAAGCAGCGATGACGGAGATGATGACAGTGACGAGGACATGGATGAGGCGCCAGCTCTGGTTCGTGCACCCCGTGAGAGGGTTGAGCCACAGGTTGACGAGGACGGATTCACCACTGTCGTTAGCAAGAAACGTGGTACTAGATCTTGAGAACGTGGTAGACTGCATCATATGCCCGTGTGTGAACACACTTGCACATATACGGGCACATCGCCATAACCACACTGCTGGAACTAATGGCCGCGGCGGTGTGTATCTTTGGCTGAATAGCTCCGCTGAAAACTTGGTAACAGGTAGCCTGGAAGCCTAAGCTGAATCTACACTTGCACGCGCCCAGAGAGAGGCACGAATTACGACAAAGGAGGAGAGAGAACATGCAAGGTGCAAGAAAAATAAAGGGTGGAATATCATGGTAGAAAATTTGGGCATACATTTGGACAGGACATGCAAAAAGCGTAACCAACAATAGACATTCGGTGGAAAAGTGAAACAAAAAAAGTCACTCTGGCGTAATCATAAAAGAAAGGGAAAAGACGAAGAGGATCAAAGGAAAGATTACAAAAAACACAAAAACAAATACTGAGAAAAGACAGAAGAACAAGCCTCCATATAAGCGCCTCATGACCAAGCAACAATGTCCAGATGAAAGAAAGAAAGGAAAGAAGGAACAAAAGAAAACAGTTTCAAAATCATATGTTCGTAAGAAGTAGGGAGGAAGCTTGCTCTGGAAAACCTAGACGAAACAGCAGTCAAGGAACAACATCTCTCATATGCCCAAGAGCTGCTCGCTCGCCCACACTCTCTACTCCCAGTCTTCCTCTTCAGAAGATCCATCATCATCGCTCGACTCATTGTCGTGCTTGGACGCTGCCTTGCTAGGTGCATGGCTGGGTACACCGGATGCAGCACCGACAACGTCGTAGCTTGTATCGCTATCACCTTCATTTGACTTGCGACCCTCAGTGGTCTTGGGGGCAGAAGTAGTAGACGTGTTAGGGCCAGCGGCAGCAGTGGCAGTTACAGTGGTCTTGGATTTGGGTGGCTGGATGGTTCGACTGGAGCCGGCAGAGACGGGCCGTTTGATGTTGGCGCCTTTTTTACCCAAGTCAGCCTTGGGGTCTTTACCGTCATCGTCGCTGTCGTCTGAGTTACTCTCCGAATCTTCATCGGAGCTGGACTCGTCATCCTCAGAGTCATCATCCCAGGTATCAATCTCATTGCTGGCAGCAGCGGCTATAAGCACAAAATAATGTTAGCGTGTGTTGTAAGTCTGTGATGGCTCTCCTGGCTATACTGGGCTTATAACTGAACTTACCCTTTAAGAGCTCTTTGCGGCGGTTCTCAGCCGTTTCGATACTATGTCTCAGGAAGTAGTAGCGGCACCAGAATTGCGCGTATGACACCTTTTCCGGCACAATCTTTTCCATGGTTGTGCGCAGCTCAGCATACTCCTCAAGATCAGCCGCAATATCATCCGTCTTGGCCTCTACATCAAAACCCTTCTCCCACTCCGTAAACTGTTCGCTTTGCTCGGGTGCCTTGAGCAAGGTGTTGGGATTCGTATGCAGGACATGTAGCTGGGCATCAAACCTCGTCGAGTGAATCACTCGCTTGCCTTGCGCATCTTTACTTTCGAATAGAACCGTGCTCGCTGCACCCTGACCGTTAGCTGCTCCTTCAGAAGTCGACTGCGCGGCAACATAGGCATCCGTCGGCGGGGCGACAGTAATAGCATCTTTGAGAAAGTCCCGCACATTTGACCCAAATTGTAGAAGCGCGGCGTCCGCAGCATCTTCGGCACGCTGTATATCCTTAAGGCGCTTAGCAGCTTCCTTCTTTAGGCGCGACAGTAAATCCTCCTCCTCTTCCTCGTTAATGGTAGCAGCTTTATCAGTCGAGCGGTTGGCATCTGCTGTGGGCGTCGTGTTATCGCCACCAGATCCGGGTTGGGCGTTAGGAGAGGACAGCGATATGGCACGGGTGCGGTTGATGAGTGTTTCGCGGAGGTCTGAAAAGCCACGGGTAGCCTCGGTGCCGGCGGCGGTGAGCTCTTTTTGGGCAGTTTGGTAGACGGTCTCGCTCTATTAGGGAGCAAAAGGCAAAGAAGAAAAAATGTGAGGAGTCAGTCTTGCAAGGCAAACTCAGCATAGCAAAAAAACAAAACAAGTAGAGCCAGACTAACCTGCTTGACGACGGTGCCCAAGAAGCCACCAATCTTGGCGCCCCATGCACTCGATGAAATAGCCTTGTATGCCTCCTGGATGTCAGAGTTTAGCGATGCCTGTGCCTGTTGTTGCTTCTCGTTCTTTTCGCTAGCACCCGCGTCATTCTTGCTAGGCGCCTCGTCCTTGTTGAATGCGTTCTCCTGGATATGATCGTAGGCGATATCCATCTTGAAGAAGCAAGGCTGCAGAGAGCGGTGTAGATGGCGTGTTGTTGGTGTTCGTTCTGTCGCTAGTTCTCCACAACCCCAGAAGCTTTGTTTAAGCAACAAACCGAGATTCTTTCAAAGAGGAGAGATTGATCACGTTTTCCGCCCACGTCTAACAAGAAATACTAGTTGGATTCGTTGTTGCTAGATCAAGATTGTTGGTGAGGGGTTAGTCAAGCTTGTGTTGGGACATTATTCGGGGGTCGAGGGGTTTCTTCTATTGTAGTAAAATATTATAAAGATGGTATTAAGCAAATAACGGGGGCCAAATTCCCATCTAAAAAAGTAAAAGACCAAAGAAATTCCGAGAAAGCAAAGGCGAAAGTCGAACAGTCAAAGTCTCCCTAAAATAGTATTCAAGAAATGGCAAACGAGGTTTACCCCTGGATCAATCGATCAAGGCTTTTCCTGATCATAACGGAGTCTAGCGCCTGGATCAGAGATTCAGAGGATATTCGAATTAGGATTGAAGTTTTACGTATATAGGGTTATATGGCATAGTGTGCATGATTCCTAGGGTTATGAATATGTACTGTTCTGAGTGGTCTTGGATATCATTTTCTGCAAGAACAAGTTCGTATTTTTTATTTTCATTTTTGTCACCCTAAACGCAAACATGAGAACATGAAGGTCAATATTAGGTACATTCGTAGGCTTTGAAGATGCAATTGTAAATGATGCGAAGAGCATAAAAAGCTCAATAAACACTGGAATGAATAACAGCAAGCTAAATCATCAGAACATGTGTGTGTGTGGACCATCTGTAACCAGATACCCGAAATGCCACAATAATAGCAAAAGAAACAACTAAAAGTACAACGTCCATTCTGGTGTGCAAATGCACTAAAGCGGCATGCCATTTCCGGAGGCATTTCACGTCAATCAACAAGTTGAGGAAACCAAATAAAAAGAGAGAGCAAGTAAATCGATATGAAAAGAGGAGAATGTCGAAAAGACAAAGTGTAAAGAAAAGTAGTAAGTGAGGTGCCCTTCACATGGCAAGAAAATGCCGTTGGATAAATAAACAAAATACACCTTCAACTTCAAATCCATGGATAAAAGCCATCAGAAGGCCAAGTCCTAGAAATCGATTGTCATCATCCTTTGAAGATGATAGGAAATGGACTGGCAAGGTCGTACTCTGCTTCGCATGACAATGGAGAAAATGATGGTACAATGTAACCTAAAAGAAGATAGAACTAGCAAAGAGAGATGAGAGCGTCATATCGTATAGAGGCGAAGAAAAATAAAGAGCAGAATTCTCAAGTTTTACAGTAGATTCTGGAAGGGTTCACGAGGTGTTTGTTGTGTTTGTTGTGTCTCCTAGCTTCGGCGGCCATTGATCTCCCAAATACTTTTTGAGAACGTTTTCAAAATCGACATTTTTGACAACTGGGCCTTTGCCTGAGCAGTTTGCCTTTTGTCTTAATTCCATGCATAGAGCATCGAGGTCGAAATCTTGCGGGCTAGATTCAACGCATTTTTGCAGCGTATCCCTATAGAAGAGGTTAGTGGACTCTATGACTCCGCGTCGGTGTTGCTAGAAACCAGCACTGCCTTGTTGTATCACGTACCAAACTCGATTGCATGGCAAGCCATAAGGAACGGAAGTCTCAGAGATATGGGAGGGTTGGGATTGGGAAGTAGAAGGCTGGGCAGTCTGAGGCTGAGCAACATCATCTTGATCGTTTTGGGCGTCGATCTTTTGAATAAGATTAGTTGACTTGAAGGGTTGCGTCTGTAGTGTAGATATGTCATTAAATGGAGTAGGGAAATCGGTGTCAAACAGTCCAGGATCATCCAGTCCAGGATCATCCAGTCCAAAGAGCGGCATATTTTCATGCGGCTCTCGGTACCGGTTGAACGATTCCGTATTTATCTGATTGCCATTTTGACGAATAAGCCAGTCAAAATCCATGTTCGGATTGTTCAAGCCAGCCAGATCTAAGTTAGTGTTAGCATGTAATTATTGCTTATGTTCTTCGTTTTAGATTTAGAGTATGGCACCCATGGAGAGCATAGAGCGCATAGCGCCATTCTCGAATTGGTCAAACATACTTGGACCAGTGATGACCATAGGAGAAGTTTCCTCTCCGATAGTAGCCATAGTGTCGACAGGCTTGCCTAAGCCTATAGGTGATTGGTTGGAGGACTCGGGGGAGGTACCGCATGAAGAACTTGCGCCAGGATTGGAGTTGGAAGAGGCTGAGGGAGAACTTGTGGTTCTATACCCAATTGGCGGAATATTGGAAAGCGGTCCAGGTTTACGCTGACCTTGGGAGGGGGCCCCAGAGCTAATAACATTAGGGAACTGGGCCAAATCCCGTTGACCTTGAACACTGGATTTGGTGTTACGGGTATTATTGGTCTCTATAGCGGGAGAGGTGTTTGCCGGACCGGTAGAGTTTGGGAGTGATGTGGTGGAAGTGCAAGAGGCATTTGAGTAATTTGACAGACCTGACGACTGTTGTTGAGGGCCCGGAAGAGAGCCGAATGAGGGGAACTCAAACAGAAAGTTTATATCTGACATGTTGTTGATGGCAGCAGAGCCAAAGCCCCTTGGCCTTCCAGAGCTTCGGTGCATCTGCTGCACGGTTCTTTTGTATTGCTCAAGTTCATCGGTAAGCCGTTCAATTTGTGACCGTAGGGTGCTGTTTTCATTGCTAGTTTCTTTGGAAGCTTTCTGCAGTTCCTCTACCTTGATTTCAAGATCGCGGACATGTTTTTCTTTGCGCTCTCTAAATGCACGCTGTGCAGCTCTGTTTTGGGCCTTGCGTTTCTATTTGGGGCGTAGAAGGAAAAAAAAAAAAAATGACGTCAGTAATTTCTCAGGCTGGGAGGGTAATGCTGGAACAGGGTTGAATGTTTGTGGGTCAAGTAAGCAAAACAAGTGTGGACGGCATCCTTTGATAACAGAAACAGCTATTCACACACAAAAAAGAGGCATGGATGTCTTACTGTTGTAGGCTCTTCGGTAAGAGGCTTTCGACCAGGCTTCTTGGGAATCTTTTCGGGCTTTTTGCCTTCGTGTTTTTTGTTCGAGCTCTCCAGAGATATGTCTGCATCTTCATCCAGTTCGTCGGGACGAGATCGTTTTTCGGCTGTCCTCGAGGGGCTGGAAACAACACCAGAAATAGAGCTGGAGCCAGAATCCCCGTCATCTCCATCTTCAGCGCCATCGCCACCTTCGGCAGGTTCGGGTTGAGTAGGTACTAATGAAGCATCACCAAGAAGACTCGAGCCATCGCCAGTAAAGTTAAAACCAAAGGTTGACTCATGATCGAAGTCGTAGTCAAACGGAAACGACTGAAGGGAGTTGGATGCCTGCGAAGTCTGCGAAGTACTGGATAGCTGGTTGTTATTGATAGCGGAACTTTGCGCGTTTAAAGCTTCTAAAAGCACATTTTGTTGCTCGGAGGTAAGCGTCAACGAAGAAGAATCATTGAGAGTATTGTTTTGGGAAGCCATCTGGGCCTGATCTAAAGACCTAGAGAGAGATCCTGGACTCGGAGATAGTATTTGATGGGATGAACGGCTATAGCTATGGGCGCTTGAAGGTCACACCGGACATATGGATACAGAAACAGTGGGTTGATATGACGTAGATAACCGAAAGAAAAAAACGGAAAGAAATTGACGGCGGAGAGCGGTGTTCTTTATGACGTAGAGACCAAGAGATCACGAAATGTCCTGATGCGCGGAGTTTAGTTGATCAAGACACAATGCGAGTACGATGGTAAAAGGTCGAGGCCAGCAAGACACGATAATAATGCAGGATAGATGTAAAATGCGGATAACAAGAAGGGAAAGATAAAAGAGAAAACGAGAATTGAAGGTGGTTGAAGAAAGACAAGACAAGGCAAGTAACCAACCAAGTCAAGAATAGGGTAGGCGACGAAGATAGAACGAGCCGACAAGCAATAGGCTTTGGGAGCTAACGGGAGTAGTTCCTTCCTTTTGGCTCGGGGTTTCGCTTTCGCTTCCGCTTCCGCTCACGCTCTGGATGGCTTGTGGGCTTGTGGGCTTCTGGAGTTCTGGAATCTCGAATTCTATGTAGTGTGGAGTGGCCAAAGGTCTGCCGTGAATTGTGCACTTCAGACTCTTGGCTTGGCTGTCTTTTGAAGTTATTGCATCAGATACAAAGCAGAAGCTTAGAGAGGAGAAGAGAAGAGTTGAAAATTTCCCGTAAACGTTGTATTGGGTTGCTAAGCTCTAGGCTATCAGCAATAAGACGTAAGTAAATTATGCCTCCGCTAAGTAAGAATGTGGTGCAGCAAGCAAAAGAACTGTAAAAACCTTCCTGAATAGGCTCGCCGAAGTCTTTTTCCTCAAGAGGAGGGCGAGGGCGGCGGTTACTTGATTTGATGATGGCTGTCAATTTGTCAGCAGGAAACCGCACTGACAGGATTAGCTCCGTTTTAGGTCGTATCAGCGTGTGAAAGTAAGCTAATGTTTCCGTTTTAGGACGCAGATGCGTGTTAAAAGTAAGCTAAGCCTTCTGTTTTAGGACGTGGCTGCGTGTGAAAGTAAGCCCGACACTTCCATTTTAGGACGTACTATGTGTGAAATTAAACCAAGTACTTCTTGAAAGCCCATACAATGAATGAATGCTACAACGCTTCTTATTACCCTGGCGGAGCTAAGCACCTGCCTAGTGACAAGCACTGACCCTGAGAGCACTGTCCTCAACAGCCTTAACAGCCAATAGCATCGCACAGTTCTCAGAGTAACAATTCATACAGCAGTCTAGAACGCCCCCCTTTCTCTCCCTTCTCTCCCTGTACCAAATTCACCTGACCCTTCCTGCCTGGAACTTATTGAGCCACTCTAGATTTCAGACCGAGGATCCTTTGATTGATAGTCCCCATTCTTTTTTTTTTTACCGCGCTTTGCCATGACTTCGTTGTCTCGTAGCTTCTTTCTGTACTACAACGTAAAATAGAGGGGCAGAACCATCTAGAATCAACCTGTTCTAAAGAAGCCTTAATCATACAAGCCCCCGATATCTGGTTAGGTGGCTAATTTCGTTGCTGTCCCCTCTATTTCGGTAGGTTAAACCTTTGTTGGGCAATATGGGCTTGTTTTCTTATTGTTCGCGTTACCTTTTAGCTTACAGACAGCACCATCTTTCTCGCTACTTCTTGCTTACAGTTCCAGCTGTTTTGCTGCTAACCTCTGCTGCCCTCTCTGCCGATTATATTTCTTATTTTGTTGCTGCCGTCGTCCCGTCGCTTCCTCGTTGCTATTCTTGTCTTTATTCGTAGCTTGGACTTGCATGTAGTTTACGCTCCCCTCTAGTTTTATTACTGGGAGCTTGGCCATGGCGTGTGAAGAGCGGGAAAAGAAAAAGGTTCTAATACTATCGAGGACACACGTGACTTAAATCCGTTAATCAATCTTTTTCTTGTAGGCGAATTCTAGTAATCTAATCTCCGCTCAAACAAAAAGATGCGCATATTCAACGCCAAGCCAGGTAAAGAAAAAAACATCAGACGTAGAACTATGATAATTTGGCCTACTTAGGCTACAAACACAATCTCCCCTCACATTGAATCCTCAAATAAACGACGCAGCTGCTCCTTCTCCTCTTCGTGATTCTCTATCTTTAGCCCTGGTGCCAGCTTCAGTACTCGGCCCTGCGGCAGTGTCCCCTCGACTAATTGGTCAATATCACAATCTTCAAAACCTAGCGCCCTGAGCCCTGTCGGCTGGTCGCCTAGCTTGTCCAAAAATTCACGAATTGCATCAGCCAAAATCTCGCCAGCACTAGACTTAGCCGCGTTGCTAACATCAACACCAAACGCCTCGGCAGCATTCAAATGTCGCTCAGGATTAGAAGGACCAGTAAATCGGAATACGGCAGGGGCAGTCACTGCCACTGAAACTCCGTGTGGGATGATTGGCGAAGCAACTTGGTAGCCCGCATGTTTGTACTGGCCAGGGTTCTGGCTAGCAATAGGATATGACATCCCTTTCAGAAAGAAAGAAAAATAGTAGACATGGGTTAGCTCTAGGACCCCGGTCACATAATAGCATGTGTGGTATCATTGCCCCCACAGACATCCCACAGCCCGGGTGGGAAGCGTAAGACGGAACAATTCAAAGCATCCGGCCATCTTGACTTACCATGACATAAATGGACACCCGCATTACCAAAACCCACACCTGCTAGCGTTGCTGCAAGCAGCATTTCTGTTTGTGCTTCAAGGTCGTCGGGGTCTTTTATCGCTCGAGGGAGGTATTTCACTGTTTGCCGTAGAGCATGAAGACTAAAAATATCGCTAATTGGGTTGGCGCCTTGATATGCAGGTCGAAGTAGTGGATTGGTTGGACGTGGTGTACGTTCAGTATATGGAATTGCAGTCCAAGATTCGAGCGAGTGGCATAGGACGTCTAGGCCCGAGCTTGCCTTTACAGCGGCGGGCATCGACCGTGTGTTGAGTGGATCGCAAATGCCTAGAAGCGGCTTTAAATTGCGATGTGCAACACCAGTCTTGGCACGCTGGGCGGTAAGGTCAAAAATAGCGGTTCCCGTCGTTTCACTACCGGTGCCGGCTGTGGTAGGGATAGCGATGAGAGGTCTTAGCGGACGATCAATGGGCCGGCCGGCGCCTGATGGGGCAGCAATGAAGTCAGACAGGAGGGCATCGGAGTAAACCGAGTATAGGTTCATTAACTTTGCTGTATCAATGACTGACCCGCCTCCTACTGCCACATAGACATCTGCGTTGAGGGGTCGGGCCCACTCAATGGCTTCTGTGACGCTGCAATACGATAGGAAAATAGTCGATTAGCGCGTATAAGTATGTAACCAAATTCCCAGTGCTGGAGTATGGATATATATAACCTCCATCATACTTACGAGTAGTCTTTCGGTTCGATTTTGACACGATTAAAGACTGTGTACGTAATGCCTTCCTGGTCTAGACTTTCTCGGACATGCTGCATGGGCAGTAAAGAATCGACTATCGGGTCTGTGACCACACAGACGTTCTTCGCCTTCATGTTTTTCAGGTCCATGCCGACCTCACGCGTTACACCTTCCCCGAAACGGATTGAGGAGGCTGCCATCTCAAAGGCATATTCTTTCACTGCCGGGGAGCTCGTGTGTGTGCGTAATGAGGGTAAGACGGACTGGAAAGGTAGAGCTTGCGCATTGCGATTATGATAGGTTGGATTTGAGTGACAAGGACAACTAGACGGGTGTGTGTATTGTATGGTACGAAGCAGTGAGAGGGCCCGACTGGCTGCCTACAGAAAGCAACGGGGAGTTTTGGATTAGTCGCTGCAGTGGCACAGATGCATAAAGGTGGGTGTCTATGCACATTACGTGGTGTTTTGATGAGTATACTCATATTGAGGGCGAATATAACGGCGGATTACTTTGGTAAGAGCGAGGACAATGGAAAAGAACTCGTGATCCGAAAACGTCTCACTCTAAATAAATAAGACAAGTGATTGCTCAGTAGCTTCTCCAACTCCAGACCTCGGCTGTGCCAGACAAAGTTGCGGCCTGCCGTATTGTTATTCTCGTTCGTCCTTGACCCCTTTGTATTACGCCTAGTTGTCCTCCTATACCGGCGCTTATGTTTGCATTTCCGGTTGTTTTGTTCTTATATCTGGAAAGTACAGGCACACAAGAGACCAAAAAATGTGGTCACCTGCCTTTTCCTTGGTTTTTGGTGCTGTAAATACCGCTTTAGCTGCATAATAAACTCACCGTATGATTGTGTGCTGAAAGGTTCTCCAAATGTGTAATAATCTCATTCTACTAGCCAGCAACTAGGTAGAACATCGTAGACTTAACAAGCCTGCAGCTCCGTTGCCGGAATAACAACTTCTCTTATGACATGTTGTACTTTTATTTTGTCTTTCAAAAGGAGATTGGGGTACTTCTAAGAACATGCATGTATCGTGAAAATCGTAGCCTGTTGGTTTGGTTTGGTTGCTTGCCAGTGACTGCCACCTTGTTAGCATCGCATGCAAGAAAAGAAAAAAGTGGAAAATATAAACAAAGAGGGAAAGCCGTGCTGGGAAGCCACCCCCTGAGATCTACATAAAGTTTTCCTCCATCTCCGTGTTTCCGTTGGAGTTCAAGCTCATAGCCTTCATGCCCTTCTCCACTTCCCGATGCCTCACAGGCGTCTTGCCTTTGGATGACTTTTTGCGCACCTCTACGTTGATTTCCCCCTCAATACCATCGACTCGAATGCGTGTGGTCTCTGGTATGGCTTGAGACGTAATATTGTTGCTACCTGTGCCATTGTTACCATTACCATTAGCATCTCCGGTACCGCCAGCACCCGCTTGTGCGCCTCCAGGGCTAGTCATCATTGGCGGTGCTAGACTAATAAGATCTCTAAAAAAGTTGTTCGCGGCCTCACAGCCATCAAGAAGCCACTTGAGGCAGACTGCTACGCGCTCCTTGGCAAACGGGTTGTAGTCATCATAAGCACAGCTGTTGAGCAGCGGCACGATGCCGTTGTTGCGCACAATTTGCTGTTGAACCGCCGCGTTTCCGGGACTGTTGCGGCCCAGAGGGGGTTGGAGCAGGTGCGCCATAATGGTGAAAATCTGGGCTTTAAGTCCGCTCCAAGGAAACTTGAACGCGGGCTCTTGCATAATTGAATGCACTGATTGGCCACTGGCATCGGGGTACGCCTGGTCGGAGGTGTTGTTGTTAGGAGAACCTCGAGCTCTGCTGGGAACCGACACCAAGGGCTTTTTAGCAACGGCGGCATCGAGCCCATTTAAGAGGGCCACCAAATCAAAGATGGCCTCCCACTCAATGAGGCGCGCGCGAGATTCAGGGATGTCAGCCACAAGTATAATAAGATCAAGGAAAACAGCTAGGCCGTCCTTTGCGCGGTCCATGTCCCAAAGGTCGACAGGGAAGTACAAGGGATCTAGTTTATTTTCCCGGACTTGAGCCTGTATGTGCATGAGGGCTAAACACTCTGGGACAACTTCGTAGCGAAATATATGGAAGAGGAAGTGAATCAGGGTTAGGTCGTTGGTGAACTCTTCTGATGAGGTATAGTTGCTGTTCTCTGTGATGTTGTGATGGTAGCTGTCTCGTTTGGTCTCAAGAATCTGGTGGATCATGCGCAGCAAAACGGTCTGCGCTGGAGACATAATGTCCTTGGGTATGCGAAGGCTTTGCCAGGCATACGGGATCAACGCAGTCTTATGGATGGAGTGGATAATCTGGTTGGTCAACTTAAAAATCAACGAGTTCTCTTCCATTTCCCAGACCGCAATAAACACTAGCATTTCTCTAAGCAGGCTCTTTCCACACTCTAATGCAAGGAACATCTTGCAGCGTGTTTTCTGGAGCTCGACGCTGTGCGTGGAGGGTGTGCCATTTGTGTCAACAACACAAGATTTAACAATCATGTGCAAAGCCTCAATTTGCTTGGGATCAAGAATGTTGGGTATCTCGGTAAGAATACCAGCTAATAATCCATCGTCTTCCTCAATGTCATCCTCCTCATAATCATCTGCGTATTCAGAGCAAGCATCGGTACAGTTTTCCACCGATGTAGAAGTGTGAGGGGGTATATTGGTAGGTGTAGATGCTGTTGCGGCCTGTCTTTCAGCGTAACAGCGGTTTAATCTCTGCGACTTGCAATTTTCGATCTGGGCTTTTGTATTGTCAATGGTAGTCATTGTTGCCCCAACATAGCATGACGCCTGATATCTTGAGTACCACGCTTCAATCTCTGCTGAAATAACGGAGCTTGTTTCAGTCGCTGTAGCGTCTGGCTTTCCATCAGGAGTGTCGGCATTTTGCCATTCCGGAGGCGACTTTTGCTGGACTTGGCCTGTGAGACCATCGATAGTAGCACCGTCAATACTCCCAAAGCCCGCTGCAGATGCATTCTTCTCCATATCCTTATATAACAGCTCGCAGGCTTCCGGATGCACTGAGAAGTGTTCCTCGATCCATTTGCGAATCTGGTAACGAGCCCGATTAGGGTAGAACCCATCGAGAGTCGGCACATCAGGTGTGGTAGGGAATAGCAAGGAACTCGACTGTGGCGGCGATAGCGATCCAATATCATAATCAAACAGCACATCCAACCAAAAAGACATCTTGTTTCTCTCGTGCTTGGCAATCCAATTATGGGTTTGTTGCAAGCTGACAACAAGTAGTTTTTTGAACAGCTCGTTGATCTCGATCAAGTTTGCCTGAGATATGTCATCAAGCATCTCTCCTTCACTGCCTTTGCTAGCAACCTTTATGCAGAGCAGGATAATTTGAAAGAGACTATGGTCGAACACAACAGCAGCACAAAGAGATTGTGGTATTTCAGGCTCAGCAGTCACTAGTAGATTACGAGCGATGTGCATGAGTTTGATGAGAATTTGGAGGTCCTCTTTGAGAGACTCATAGTTGTTTACAACCAACGTATTGCTTTCTTGCGAAGTAGCCCGTCGGTCATGGTCAGCTGATGAAAGCGGAGGACCAAGTGACTTGTTGCTTAGGTCTGCAACCGCCGAGCCAAAGACTCGTGTCAATGAAATCCATATGCTCACATTTTTAGCCAGCGTGGTTCTGCCGTGAACGTCAGTGAGAATCCATACAAAGAAATGGCACTTGGAAGCCTACCTTCTGGCTGCGTTTCCGTGAGTCTTTTCAAGGGTCGTATTTACTATAGAAACAACCCTGGCTAATGTGAACGGGCCCATAGAAGGGAGATCCAGAAAATGGCCTTCTATGCAGCTCAATGCTGCCAAAAAGCAGCGTTCTTCAATCGTCTCATCATCAGACTCTCTCGTATCCATATTGGGGTTTGCAAGTGCGACTAGGTCTAGCTTGTCACAAGTATAGCGTGAGTCTATTTGAGTAGGAGCACTGCCAATGGTTTATGCGTGTGTTTGGGCAGATACAAATATAAGTTGAATAGCTGAATCGCTGAATGTTTACCAAAGTGACGATTACCAAGTCACCGTCAGAGGCTTGGATTTTCAAGTGCCGTTAAGCTCTTAGTGGGGGTAAAATTGGTATGTGGGGTCATTGTATCACATGACCGCAGGGTTAACTGCGTCTATGGGGTTAACAGCCTCTCGACATAGACTTAGTATATTTAACTGATCATGGCCTTAAGTCCAAGAAATGATACGTGATAGATAGCCCTA
Source organism: Ceratocystis variospora (assembly GCA_038407165.1). Classification (NCBI taxonomy): domain Eukaryota; kingdom Fungi; phylum Ascomycota; class Sordariomycetes; order Microascales; family Ceratocystidaceae; genus Ceratocystis; species Ceratocystis variospora. The sequence goes on along the minus strand of JAXHKN010000332.1, from coordinate 15,375 downwards.
TGATTATTATGCTTTAATTGATCTCGCCAATATTTATACCCACATAGATCAAGTCGCCAAAGTAGCGTTATAAACTTGTTTCCTACCCTTCCTGCATTAACGGCCACAGAAAGGAGTCTATAAATGCCGGACAAAACATCTAAAACTAGAATCAAACAATGCGTCTCGCCTGCTACTCTCAGTCACGACACAGCTAGCTGTCAAGAGCCGATAACAGAAGCTGGTTCTTTTACTTGTAACTATTTCTTCAAGATTAGATGCTCAACATGTTTTCAATCTATGGCCCCACTATAGCTAACTACCAACTAGTTCTGATTGGCTGCAAGAGTTGGTTCTAGACCCCTGTATAAGCTCGGCGGCGCTTCGCCTAGCGCTTACAGAATCATGACCACCAATGGCAAGGTCGTATGGCCATGCAGCCCGCAGTTGTGAACCGTCTCAGAAAGCAGACAACAAGTTGATCGTGGGAATTATTCAATGGAACTTTTTATCGGGGCCGGGGTAAATGCAGGGTCCTGAAGATAACAGGCTCATTCGAGTCTGTATAGGATCTAGTATTAAGTTGAGGCGGCTGGAGAAGGAATACTGGTTGTTATGAAGCATGCGGAAGACTACATATAAGTCCCAAGGGGAGGGAAACTCAAATAGAAGTCATGCACGCCTTCTTCTCGAGCCCCATTCCTCTCTTCTTATTTCCTATTTTCACTACTTCTGAGCGAAATACTAGCACATGTATATTCCTCTCCTCTACCCCGTTCATACCAACATCTGCATCCTTCATCGCCAACAACCGGCGGACAGCGTGACCCAGACCAGACCTGGATATTGATCCATTAGCTCAGATAACCCGACCATGTCCAGCAATAACTTTCCATTAGGCGGTCAAGATGACAGCACCAGTAACAGTACCTTTGATGGCACTGAAGCCGGTGCATCAGGAAGCTCGTCCTCCAACGGAGGCATATCAACCGGAGGCATGATTGCTATAATCGTGTTTGTCGTCCTTGCCACGATAATCGGGGGTAAGTGGTCTAAGAAGCCCAAAGCACGATGTATCTCCCTAGTCATTGAGTGAGCTGCTAACAAGATCATGCCTATAGTTGCGAGTTCCGTCATCTTTTTCATCGCCAAGAAGAATGAGTGGAAGTTTCGTGAGAGCATGCGCAAGTCCGCCCGCAAAGTTGTTAATGCTCTAACACCCCGTCGGTCTGAATTCCCCAGATCTGTAAAAACTGGAAAGCCACCCAGTTCGCGGGAACGATCAACTCACAACAACTTTGATGAGATCCCGCCAACACCTCGTTTGAGACCTGAAGACCTGGAGAAGGGCCTGCATGAAGTCAAGATTAAGAGAAAGATGATGAAATGGGGGCAATAATCCAGTTTGAGGCTATGTTGTTAGAAGGGACAAGAGGGTTTACTATCATAGTTTAAGAAAGTCCTTTGACACTGATGACATGAACGCTGCAAGTATTCAACAACCTCCAAGTTCCAGAGCCTTATAAAAAAAAGTACCTGACAGCTGCTAGCGGCTGTCGCATTAGTCTTACAGCTCCGCCATAACTTAGGGTTTGTGTTTGCCAGAACCCCAGCAAACGTGCGTGAATAGGTTGATGGTTTCGCAACTGAGATCGTTGTTAAAACCTTAAGTGCAGCAAAGTGTCTTTTGTTATTGTGATTGTTGCACTATACATCAGAAGGCAAACTCACTGCCCCTTTGTAATCTTTATTGAGGTTTTGCTTTGCATCCATGATGCCTCTATTCTCTCTGCTTTTTACTCTATAACAAGTACATGTCAAGTCAGAAATCCTACCGCATACACTCTCTACAACCCCAAGTTTGAGGGAAATCACCAACTACTTTATAGCCACAGCCTTACGAACTTCCAACAAGCAATCGCTCAGCCTCGTCTTGTTGGATTTCACGATAAATCTCAATCGCTTTATTTTACATAGACAGCCATATTTTATTCTCTTACTATTCTTCAACCCAAAGTATCTATTATCGACTTTACGACAAGCCTTTAGTTATATCATCAAGCGATCGTCGCCTCTACATCTTCCGCCCCTCTTACCTTTCCCGAGCCCTGAGGCCGATTGGGGCTCCCAGGGCACGCGGACCGAGAGCAACGGATGAAGAATAGCCAGCATGGAAACAGGTGACTATGCAACAAACACGTTGGTGGTGGTGAGTGTGCTATAGCCATTTCTTTGGGCCCTGAGGGCTACATACAAATCTGCGCCTCTTACTAATTGATGCAATGCTCCCTCTCAATAGGATAATATCGCATCTATCAACTACAGGCTATTTAACCTTGTTCCCGACTCAAAACGAACCCAGGGCATAACTGCTCAGGGCCTCGAAAAATCTGCTCGCGATGCTGGCCACATTGTTTTATTCGATAGCCGAAGGCGTGCCTTGTGGCATTTCCAAACCGTTTATAGAGACTCCAAGCCGCTACAACCACAGCAAGCTGCTCTAACACCACTTGAATCGTTAGAGTTCTCTGGCTTTTCATTGTCACTCCTTGGCCTTGGAAGTTATGAACCCTCGTCTCTCGCGAAAAGCAGGCTTGGATCCGGTGCTGCAGTCGGCCCTGCGCAACAACAACAACAACAGCAGCAGCAGCAGCAGCAGCCTCAAGATTTACCAAACACGAAATCTTCCGATTCTCCGTCGCTTGCTATCAGCACATTCGAAGCCCATCCGTTATTCATCACCGCCCTCCAGGGAACCCTCAATAATGCGTTTTGCTGGCACGTCGGCGCAATACCACTAAACGACCGGACATTGCTTATTCCCTCTGACAAGAGCTCTATATATGATTCGCAAGCATCGTCCGCGGCAACCGCCACAATCCAGGCTTATCTTACAACAGCTGGGGCTTTGTTAGTGTCTATATCAGTTACCGTACACGAAGGCCTTAGACTCTTGGATAAGGCCATGTCGTACAACCATTCTATATCAGACTGCGCAGTAGTTCTTGCACCATTCGGATATCCAGGCAGACTACGATCCCCAGATGGTGGCATTGATGCTCTTTTATCACATACGCCATATACACCTGCATTGAAACAACCAGACAACAAAACGAACAAATGGAGACTCATGATATCGACTTTACTTCGCGTACGAGGGATTCCACCTTCTGTCATTGACAATGCGCCTTGGGTTGATATTCAACTTGGACCTAGTGAGCCATCAGACCCAAAAGGACTAGGGCGACATGGCTACATGGTACAATGGCCATTGAAACTGTGTATTCGACGACCTATGGTGTGTCTTCCACCCCAGCCTTTAGAAGATGAAGAGAACGATTACGATGCGCTGAATATTGCAAAAAGCTGGTTTCAAGAGGCACCCGCTAGAGCAGAAAAGGTCGCCAGGCGAAAGGCCGACCGAGAAGCCCAGGCTTCCATAGACTCGGACTCAAAACATGGCTCACAACATAACTTTCAGTTAAATCATCATATGCACCACCAGCAAGGTACTTCGCAGGCTCAGCAGCTACATCTACAACAGTCGCATGCACAATCTGGCAACCAAGTTCTAGGACTCAGTGCACAGTCTCCTCTGAACAATGCTATTCCTCGCCCAGGCTTGAACTCTAATAATGCCATGTATCCTACTCCCCCTGATGGGATACAAGGCCAAACAATAGGACTGCTGGCGCTTGCTGAAGATACACTGTCTAGCCCAGCAAATGCCACCTCTACTGTTGCCATGACTGTCAATAGTACTACAGCTATGGATCTGTGGTCTTCTGGCCCTAGTATGCCAATTGGGGGCTTTAATGGCTCGGCTGTTGGATCTGATGTTAAGATGCTTGGTGATTCTTCGGGGGGTGGTATAGAAATCGCTGATGTACATTTGAACTTTTTTGACGACAAAACACTTGATTCTGCTGATGGCGTTTTAGGGGCCTTTTCACCTATGCAGTCCACCTCTCGACGACTTTCACACAGTGGACAAATGCAGCCTCCACCACTTCCACATCAAACACAGCCCCAGCTACAAAATGGCAACATTTCGTGCTCAAACTTGGGCTCCAGCTCGCATCTGCTGACTCCGTCTATGCCCCCGCCGCCTGACTATGTTAGCATTAAAAGGCAGCCTCCAGACTCAGAAACGCCGGTATTCGCTAGACCTGAGCTTAGACATGCTCGGAGCATGGGTGATAACATGCGCCAAAATGTGTCCCAGGGCCGCCCTCGCTCTGTTTCCTTTCTTCAAAGCACTGGCAATCGTCTCAAAAGAGGTGCTAGTCCATTTGGGCCAGATGTAGTGTATAAACGGCTGCGCGCAGTGGTACCGCAAGCAGCTTTGCCTCTTCATCCAGCTACGGCCCGGAAGGGGAATGTCTTTGATAAGGTGTCTTTTGACAGCTCGCTCCCTGCAGTTAATAGCAAGTATGCTGAAGGTGGCATCTTTTCAGTTGACCGCAAGCCTGTTAAGCGCAGGTTTAGTTTTGACACATCTGCACCCCCTACTACGGGCTATCTCCGAACACACGGAAAACACCGCAAAGTATCGAAGCCATACCCATTTGTTGCAGCTCCTAATGCACAATCAGCCACTTGTCACGCTAATAACAATTCCCTTGTGTTTCATGTTACAAAAGCTATGGAGAATAGCTCGTTAACAAATTCACCGACGCGTCTTGGTGGCATGGAAGAGGAACTCCAGTCTGATGCTGATGATGTTAGCGATGCTTCAGATATGGATGACACTAGCATGTCTAGCGACGAGCTCACATCTCCCATTAAGCTCAATGGGCCCCGGCGGCCAGGTGACGAATTGTCAGCAAGGGGGACGCCAGGGCGGGACTCTGAAGACGCAGAGTCTAGCTCTGCTATGGAGCCAGGGAATCTTAGTAGAATCCCTTCACCTGGGTGGATCATGTCGAGATTCCTTGCTGAATCGGAACCACTCCCTCTATATCCCCAACTAAGCGGTGAGGATTTAGTCGCAATTGCACAGGTTGTTACAGAACAAGCCTCGACTGGAATTTTAAAGATTCATACAGACGCCCAGAAAGGCCTTGAGCCTGCATCAACTCAAAACCTTCGTCGCAACTCCTCGCTTCTAGCTAGACAAGCAGTACAGACTCTTGTCAAGGTCTTCCCGAAATCATTCCGGTCTCCAACCCAATTGAATCTCAAGTCATTAGCTGATACACAGGACCTGGCTTCTTTGCAACAGGCACAGGCTCAGGCACATGTCCAAGCCAACGCACAGGCGAATTCTCAACAGCAGCGCGGCGGTGCCCTGAGACCTGGCTCACAAACTCGCGAGACAGAAAAGCCGCCTCTCATATTTACCATAATGCCATCACACCTGGAAATGCGAAGGGCGGAGTCAAGGCTGTCCATTCTTCCTACTGCTATCGCATTCTGGGAGAGTCTAGGTCTAGGTCCGTGCAAAGGCACCAAAGATATTAGAGCCGTATGCTTGTTCCCTGGGCACTCTGGTCTGTCAGACGACGTTGGCTGTTTTCTTGATCGTCTGAAGATTTTTTACGAATCATTGAAACTAGGCTCTTTCGAGACTCTTACGTCTAATCCTGGAATCGAGGACGGTCTTGTGGCCTATGATGCAGGGTGGAATTCAGCCACCACATTTGCAACAGCTTTCCCCAATATCTCACCATCGCTAGCCGAGCGCTCAAGTGCAATCTGTGACGCTCTTGAAGCCTCAACCGAGGTGGGCAAGAACTTTGTGGTTTTTTTCGTATATTGGCCTTCGAATCCTGCGACCATTGTCGAAGCCTGCCACACCTTCTACCGCTTGCATGAAGCCTATCGTCTCTCTCTTGAAGCTTCCGGCAAGTTCCCGAATAACGAACTGGTTCTGCAATTGGTTCCAGTAGATACAATATCGGCGCCCTTTAGTGTTGTCACCCCCCAGCCCTCAGACTTGAGTCGACTGTGTATTGAAACTTACGACCGTTGTTCCATCTTCAATCAATCCATGCCAGCACCGTCCATTCTCCTTGATGAGCCTGTTCAGCGGAGCAGCATCGAGTTCAAGACGTCGGCGCCTTCTGAATCTATCCTGCACGAAAACTCAAGCATCCACGTTGCCTACGCCAAAAGTCTGGACAACCGCTGGATTAGCATTGCCTGGACTGACAGCAGAGGCTTGCAACAACAAACAGCTTCGTACTGTCTCACCCGCAAAGGCGTGCGTGGCCAGGGCATACAATGGAATGATATTGCCCAGGACATTTGGCAGGCGACTATCGAGCTTATGGCGGTGTGGAAGGTCTGCTGGCGTGTCGTTATCAGCAAGTGTGGTGCAATGGATCCCTCCGAGGTCGAGTATTGGACACAACTTGCACAGAACGAAACCAAAGCTTCATTTTATCTTGTTTTGCTTGCTGTTGACACATCTCCGGCTCTGCAACTTGTTCCCAAAGCGGTCCAGCTAAGCGCCTCAGTCCAGTCAGCCACATATGCTACACCAGCCGGAACACCACAGGCTTCAACGCCCGAAGTTGCATCGACTCCCAGAGCAGCAGCTGATGGCCCATCAACAACTCCTACACCATCTACAGTTGACGTAACATCCGACCCAGACGGTGATGGCGTGCTTATTGATGTTGCTGAGCAAACGTGGGGAGTTGTGCTCTCACACCGGCTTAACAATTCGATGACGCCGGCACGCCAAAACCCAGCCATGGCGTCTGGGTACCTTGTCAAACGTGGCGGTATGCGCTGTGAGGACCCGCCAGCTGTGCTTGAAGTCAATTTAGTGTGGCTAGACGGTGTGGCCCGTGGTATAGACCCGATGCTCCGTGAAATGCTTAAGCAATTCCGTGGGCTGGGGACATTGGCACGGGCACGTGGTGTAACAGAGCAATGGGATGTTAGGCCGTGGCATATCGCGGCAGCGGAGAAGGGCGTTCGCACGCTGTATGCATTGCTTTGATTCTGAGCATGTGCTGCTATTTTTGTAATGTTGGGCTTTTTGCTGTTGTCTTGTTGGACTAGACTCTTGTATACAGGCCTCTTTATTTTTTGACTGGCCGGCTATGACTTACTTTGCAGGGTTGGCGTTTTCTTTTTCTTTTTTGTTTTGTTCTCTTATCACATATGCTCATGTCTCTTTTTTCTTTTGTAGAACACATTAGTTCAGGCTTGTCTTCGTGTGTATAGTCTTGTTTATGCAGCATTTTGGTTTTGCACTATTTGTATTCATGGGCCCCGACACACCAGGCTCTCTATATTTATTACTCTTTGTCGTCCATCGTTGACTACGACGATTCGAAGATGCCTGGAAACAGGAACTCAATGTTCTTCATGGCTGTAGGGTTGCGGCCAGCAGGCTTAGTCATGAACTTAATAGCACCAACAACCGAGCCTTCCCACTTCTTGGCCAAGACGACATCGCCATCAGCCTGGGCGGTCAGCTTGTTGAGAACAGCACCAATCAGGTTGCGCGCGTTAACACCGTTGTGGGTCATGCACTTAATGACCATCTCGACGTTGACATCTTCGGTGCTGTGCCAGCAGTCATAGTCGGTGGCCATGCAGATCATCTGATAGGCAATCTCTGCCTCACGGGCCAGTTTGGCCTCGGGAAGCGCCGACATGTTGATTACCGAGCCGCCCCACGCGCGGTACATGTTGCTCTCAGCACGCGTAGAGAAGGCAGGGCCCTCTGAACCGAGGAGAAGATGGCAAAGGTTAGCAACCATAAGTGCGTCTTTGACGGGGTATATCCTCGCTAGATGTCTTTCTTCTCTCCTGGGTTGGAGAACGAGAATGAATGAAAAGAAAACAGAAAGAGATTACTCACCCATGCACACAATGGTGCCGGAGTTGTGCATCACCACGCCATCACCCTCCATAGCCGATGCGCATTCCTTGACTACTTCGGCCAGTTGGTGGTCAAATGGGTCTGCAAAGCCGACGTGGCCCACAACGCCGCCTTCAAAGAAAGTAAAGGGACGAATGCCCTTGGTGCGGTCGATGATCTGGTCAGGCACACAGAAATCCATGGGCTTGATCTCCTCCTGCAGCGAGCCGACGGCCGAAAAAGCAATGATACTGCGCACACCCAGGTGACGCAAGGCTGCGATGTTGGCACGCGCCGGGACCTCGTGGGGGGCGTACTGGTGGTGCTCACCATGGCGTGCCAGGAACGCCACTGGTACATCGTTGTGCAGGCAAATTTGGATCGCACTGCTGGGCGTGCCCCATGGTGTCTGGGGAGTCACCGAGGCTACAGCCTCAAAGCCCTCAATTTTGCTGAGGCCAGTACCACCGATCACGGCAATCCGCACAGGGCCTAGATATGTGTTAGCTAGCCCTGGGCATTATTGGAATTGAGCTTGGAGAGGAGTGCATAGGCTGGCTAACTGTTCAGTTGGCGCAAGCCAGCCCACCAGGGTTATGTATGTGCGGGCGAGCTGTCCACTCACGGTCAAAAGTAGTAGGAAGAGACATGACGGATGGCTAGAGATTATAGAGCCTGGATTTATGACGACAATGGCATTCGCTAACAAACAATTGCAGACAATGTACAGATTCCCTCCATGAGGGTTATTGGCTAACGGCCTTCGTATTCTCACTCACTTAAGACTGCAGAAATTTAGGCCCACTTAGGCCCCTCTTCCTAGTGTAACTCTGCGTTGCGTGCATGACGTGATTGGTTGCGAGAATAGTAGCAGACCCTGGTTAACCCTGAATGCTGTGATATAGCCGAACCTTGGGTGAGTGCAGCATTTCGAGTGTTGAAAATGAGAAGAGCCGACACTTATAGGGCATAGAATACAAGACGAGTAGCATAAACACAAACACTAAGCCAGTGGCCTGGCGACTATGCAGATAGGAAAGTGTGATATACAAAAGATGTCACAAACAAGATCAGAGACGTTTGTTATTGTTGGGTGAGTTTCCTGGACCCAAGACAAGAGAAGATGGGTAGAATATGAAAGAAGCATCAAGCTGTTGGGGGGGGGGGGGGACATCAAAGTCTCCGGTAAAAGAGAGACAGAGGAAAATAAACACTAACTAGAAGCCCAATGACATCGGGCAAGAAGACAAAGATGAGAGAGTATCCAAAATGAGACCAAGCAATAAAACCAAAGGGGAAACAAGAACGGACATACAGAACCATAAGATGGAAAAAAGAAAGAAGCCGACCCCAAGAAAAAGAAAGAAAAAAAAAAGAAAACCCCGAGAAGCATTGTAGATGTGAGAAGAAAACCAAGTACGAAAAGATTAAGCAAAAATCCGCCTTCTCCGCCCCAAACAGGACAAAAACAACAAAAGGGAAAAGAAGGGAAAAGCTCAAAATAGCAAGAAAATAAAGTAGATGAGAAGAAACGGAAAAGAAAAGGCCAGAAGCGCTAGTCACAGATCAAAGACTAGGCTGTTCGCTAATATCCCGCAGCATAATGAAGACGGAGCAAGGGAGAAAAGAGGAAAACAATGAGAACGTTCCAAGAAGACGAGGAAGGCAAAGAAAAGAGAAAGAAAGAACAGAACCGCCAGCAGAGGCGCACTGCGGCGACGGCGGCGGCGCTGCTGCTGCACCTTGGTCTAGCCGAGTCCCAGGCGCTGTTCTCCTGTCTTGTATCTATCCGATTATTTGGCGTGCGCCTTCTTTGCCTAGGACACCTCGTTCACGCGGCTTAGGGCTATGTGATCTGCCCTTTTTCCTTGAGAAAAAGCCAAACACGCCCCCGTTTTCTTTGTCCTTTTCATGGCCACCCGCATCGGCTGGTAGCGTAGCATCCTGGCGCGCTAGAGACGACCAGCTGCCGTGGCCGTCAAGCGTCATCTGCACACCTCCAGTAGAGCTCTGAATACGCCGGCCAGCCAGGTTTCTGCGCATAATCTCGTTGTTGCTAATAACGGGAGGAGGCCGTGACCCGCTAGTGCTACGAGTGCTCTGCGCGCTGCTTCCAGGCATGTGTTGTGATGCGTCAACCATGTGCTGCTGGTAGGTGGTGGGGGGACTGTGTGAAGAGTTTTGCGTTTGCGACCGCGTGTATGAGTGACTGTGAGAGTTCTCCTTTGATGTGGGCAGGTATACACTTTCATCCGTTATACCCTGAGCGGGGTTATTGGTAGAAACAGGGCACGCCCTCATTCCATCAGGATGGGAGTTCCCAGAAGAATCCATGCCCAGTTTACGAAGAGCGGCAACCGTATAGTCAAAGTTCTTGAACTCGCTTTCGATCATGCGGTAGAGTTCATCCTCGCGGATCTCTTTGTCGGTGGCATCTTCTTTCAAGCGTTCGCGGGGCTTCTGACGACGTGCACGTGCCTCCAAAGGAGCTTCTTCAAGTAAAAGCTCTTCGAGGTCATAGGTGGCGTCAAAGTTTGTCTTTTCTGATGAAGGCACGAAAATAGGCTCAAGAAACTTTTGCTCCAAAGAAACAAAGTCAATAGTCTGGAAAAACTCGTGCTGAGTAAAGCTTTCCCAGGTAGAGCCGAGGCGGGTATCGGGGTTAACGTCTAGTGCGGCCATAATAGCGTACATGCAGGGTACTGAAACGGGCGGTTGCGTAATGGGGTATCTAGGTCGGCCAGTTTGGATTGTTTGACTTAGGGATTGCTCGGAGGTGCCTTCGAATGGCCGTTTGTTGTAAATGCACTCATAGAATACAACACCCAATGACCACCAATCGGCACGAACATCGTAACCTTTGCCGGCATACACTTCGGGGCCCAGATAAGCCAGAGTTCCAGACCGGCTAGAAATAAGCCTACCAGGAACAACATCCGTAGCAACATTCTATAAGCCTGTTAGTATAATGCCTTGATTGCTTGCCTCTTTTTCTTTTTTTCCCTTCCCTTGGAGAAAAGAGAAGGGTCAAGGGAGCCGGAGGAACATACAAAATCTGTTAGATGCACATGACCGTCGGCATCCAAGAGAACATTATCCGGCTTGACGTCCCGGTGAATGATGCCCTGGCTATGGACATAGCGTAGAGCACAGCCCAGTTCCGCAATCCAAAAGCGTACAGCCTCCTCGGTAAAGGTTTTGCGTGAAATATGAAATCTGAGGTCACCACCAGTCATAAGATCAACAACAAGATACATATATTCGATATCTTGGAAGCTGTAGCGCAGGTTGCAGATGAAGGGGTGATTGACATGTTCTAGCATGCGTCGTTCTCGGAGAATATTTCGTACGCTTTCAGATCTAATGACTGTAGAGAAAAGCAAGTCAGTATGAGAGCGGGCTGCGATGCGATGCGATAAGAAATACGGGGGGGGGGGGGGGGGGGAGGGGGGGAAGAGAGTCCGACATACTTTCTTCTTTAGGAATGTACTTAAGAGCAAATGAAACCCCAGTATCTTTGTGTTAAACAATTCGAACCTTCCCAAAGGCCCCCCGTCCTACAACACGGAGCAAGCGAAAATGGTTCAGACTGACTATAAGATAGAAGAGATATTGTTAGCAGGAGCGGTGATGTATTGTTGCACGCCAGGCAGCTTGGCAAGAAGCACCGGGGCTGTTAAGTGGCAAAGACCAGCAGATAGAAGCAAGACAAAGCACCGCAACACAGTACGACAGGCCGAGCAAAAGGGACAGGTCAAAAGGGAAGGAATGTAATGGCCACAAGAGAAAGAGAGGCAATGGATAGAACGAAAGTGATGCGAGTGGGTACGGGTCTGCGCTATTGTCCTGTTCGTACCTTGGCCGTCTAAATCGACGGGTTTGCCTTGACTGTTGCCCATGGCTGATCCGAGCAATCCTTAATGGAGCCCGAGATAGGTTTCAAGGACGGTAGTTTGGTAGGACAAAGATAGGGCCGGTGGACTAGTTGGTTTGTAGAGACGAAAGACAGATCACACGGTGGGTAAAGGCGACAAATTCGCCATCGAATGCCGTATGAGCAGACTGGAAACGAAGGTAGACAAATGTAGGCAGATAAGTAGAAAGAATAGATTATGTATTCTGCCGCAATGAGCTGTCTCGTCCTCTGTTTCGAGTTTTATTTTATTTATTTTTCGCAAAAAATGGCGGGATACGAGTCTAAAAGCCCAAGTCGAAAGTTTGGTGCGATGCTACTGTCGAGAATGGCGAGGGTGGTCTGTCACAAGCCAGTAGGAAATGTGCAGTACAGGCCTGACCTAGATCTAATTGACGGAGGAGGGGAGCTAGCAAGCCTAGATAGAAAACAAGAGAATGATAGAACGAAGCGGAGAAATTATGAGCTAAAAGAGCACGAGAGAAGAAATAAAGCAATGCAGGAAGAAAAGATCGGCGTTCGGTTTGTATGTATGTATGTATGTATGTATGTATATAGGCGCTCGCTCGTAGCAAATGGCAGAAGGGAGAAAGGATATGGGCTTTATCGTCGTGAATATGTGCTGATGTGCTGCTACAGAGCAAGAGAGTATTAGAGTCGACTATAAGTAGGTGACAGCAGTAGTTGATTAGAGGAGGAAATAGAAGCAACTTGGCGGGAGATGGCGGATAAGTAAATGGGCGATGGAGGATTGAAGGTTGGCGATGTCGACTGGCGCTCCAAGCAAGCAGAAAGCAGCGACTTCGAAGGACTAATGACGAGGACCAGAAATGACAGCAAAGAGGGCGGGAGAGAAGATTCAGAAATAGAGGCGCTCCCCACCGAAGATATAACAAGGAGAGAGGGGGGGAGGAGGAAGACGATGGAAGCAAGGAAAGGCTGAAGCAAGGCCGACGAGAAATAAATCAATCAATCCATAGAATAAATAAAATAGAATAAAATAAAATAACCGCGAATAAAGCTGTCGTCTTCTTCCTTTTCTCTTCCTAGCCTGGCAGCGAACAAATGACAACGAGAGCCTGAGCAAAGCCAAAACCCGCTGAGCTAGGATTAACTTGCATCAGGATTCAGGGAAGCCAAAACGGAAAAAGAACAGAAGGATAAGAGAAAACAAGAGACGAGGAGAAAATAGGCCCAGTAAGGAGGAGGGACAGTGAGAAAGAAGCGGGCAGAACAGCATAAAATACGCTCTATTTACCTGCGAATGATGTAGCTATCACCAAAGCTTCACGGGGAGAAAGCCAAAAAATGTAGAATAAAGACAGCAACAAAGAAGGGCGCATTACAGGGTGCTCAGCATGGCTGCTGTGTGCTAAGCCGCTGTAAAGACACTGATCCCTTTTTGCTCTTCTTAGACAGCCCCGTGAGACGAGCTACAGGCCATCCGCACTCAGTTCTCAGGGCATAAGAAGATGCTAGGCTTGACTCTATATGAAACGCCTAAGAAAAGAAAATAGAAATAATAAAAAAGAAGAGCAGAAAGAAGGCTGCCAATAAAAATTTTACTTCCCAATTCTCAGCCTCGTCAGTCTACGTTCTTCCTTGCCTTGCCTTGCCTTGCCTTCCCCTCCTGAGCGCAGCTGCCTCCAGTCTGTCCTTCTTTTCCTTCTCCTGGGTTTTCGGCCCCCCTCTTCTTTTGTCCATGGTCTGCCATCTGATACAATCACGGCCAAGGCCGAAGTTCTACAAGGCCAGGGGGATCCCATGAAAGCCAAGAGCATGGATTGGTTAGCAGGTTAAGATGGACGGGGCTTTGGATGGATCATCTTTCTTCGCCTAGCTCCTGTGCTAGGCTTTACTTATGATCTAACCCCCAATCTTCTGTTACTCGCTCTCCATCTCCCTTCTTGTGCTTTTCTGTCAACGAGTCCTTCTGTCGACTAGCCTCGCTCTCGCTTTGACTCCCCCAATCGCTACAGCCTACGTCGCAATGGTAACCCTCTTTTTCCCCCCAGAAGGAAAGAAAAAAAGAAAAAAAGAACTAAGCTAACGGGGGCGCCCCAGCTTCAAGGGCTAGAGAAGCCAAGCTTTTGAAACAGGGCCACAAACTTCTAGTTCATTTCCTCAGATGGCACAATGCGCCGACTAGCCTGCGTGCTCTTTTCACCAATCGTATTATACAGGTATCGGGCCAGGCGTTTTGGCTAAATCGTTGTTTCAAATTCTGCTATTGAGATCTGGTCCAAGCTTAGCTGTGCCCGGCCATTTCCCAGAGACGACGGGCCCAATGGAGTCGACGGTAACACCACCAAACGGCGGTAAGCTGGGCCAGTGTTAACTGGCATGCATTATCTACGTGCATGCGTACATACCGACGACCCTGTGGATCGAATGACCGACCGACCGACCGACCGGCTTGTTGATCCATTGGCTCATTGGCCCAGACCCTCTGCTATAGTTGCCGCTGCCTGTTGCCCATAGCCCTTCAGTCTCCCTTGTCTGATACAATGAACAGCTCGATTTCTCGACTTGCATACGGCTTCCTAAGACTAGCTAGTTCGTGTACTCACACAATGCACAATGTATCCACAAACACATGTTTTTTCCTCTCTTCCTATTCCTCTTCCTACTCCTTTTCAATTTCTGCCCATTTATTCATTATATATATTATAGCTCCGACCTCCTCTTTTACACCCGAAACCTCGTGTCCTGCATCAATTTTTGCATGCAATATTTTCTCTAGCTCTTGTTTTTAGTTAGCAGGAAGTATATGACCAGGCCACTAACGTCAAACTCAAGCTAGGGCAGTCCCTGGCTTTTTCTTTTTCTTCTTCTGCTCCTCAAGGGGAGCGGGGGCAAAATAGAGGGGAAGCTTCTCTAGGGTCCCCTCTCTCTGACTACATCACCCATGTTATAGTCAACAGCTTGAAGAAAAAAAAAGAAGGAAAATGGTCAAAGAAAGAAGAAAAGAAAGAAAAAAGAAGCCCTTCATTGGCCTCGCTTCTGCTTGATCCAGACTTTGCTACTTCAAAGCGTTGCAGTGTACCGCTGTCTAAACAGAAGCTTCTTCGTTCCTTCTTCTCATTTGCGTACGGGCTAGAGTATCATCGAATGCTACTAGATAGGAAAAAAACCCAAATTTAAAAAGGGCAGAGAAATATTTGGTTTCTTTTTTCTCCCCCTTTTAAGCCTGCCCATCCAAGCGGCTGGTCCGCCAACTTGACTGGGCCACAAATCCGCGGCGACGGCCACAAACATCTAAATTGTCAGTTAGCTCCGACAAGGACAAGGCTACCGGAACTTGGGCTGGCTTTAGTGGTGGCTCTGGCTTTTCTTCTTTATCGATGCTTGCTGAATGACCCAAGGCAAGCCTAGACAAACAGAACGAAGGCCCATGCTCCTTTTCTCGGTTACTCTCTCTGTTCTCTTTGCTCTTGTTTGGTGTTTTAACAACTTGCAATCGTACTAACACGTCATCGACATGCAAAGCTCCTCATCGGCTGCCCCTTCTCGCCCCGTTAATATTATTTTTGCCTTCTGATCGCCATCCCCCGGTCGTTGCAGTAGGCAGTTAGCTTAGCTAGGGGACGCACATTGGAAGGGGGGGGGGGGGGGGGGAAAGGGTGAAAAAAAAAAAAAAAAAAAGGGGCCCCCCCCCCCC
>JAXHKN010000331.1:0-29971 GCA_038407165.1 Ceratocystis variospora | reverse complement strand
AGCTACAGCAGCCACAGCAGCAACAGCAGCAACAGCAGCAACAGCAACAACAGCAGCAACAGCAGCAACAGCAGCAACAGCAGCAACAGCAGCAACAGCAGCAACAGCAGCTACAGCAGCCACAGCAGCAACAGCAGCAACAGCAGCAACAGCAGCAACAGCAGCAACAGCAGCAACAGCAGCAACAGCAGCCACTGCAGCCACCGCAGCAACAGCAGCCACCGCAGCAACAGCAGCCACCGCAGCCACAACAAATTGAATTATGGACTCAGGAGCAGCGCCGTCGCCGAATTCAGTTGTGCCTTCAACTCCAGCAACAGCAACAGCAACAGCAACAGCAACAGCAACAGCAACAGCAACAGCAACAGCAGTCACAACTACAACAATCGCAACCACTGCAGATGCAGCAGTGGCGGCCACGGCAACGGCCATCACCGCAGCTACAGCAGCAGCTGCTGCAGCTGTGGTCACAGCCACAACCATCACCACAACCACAGCTATCACAACTACAGCAACAACAGTTGCAAGCTCAATTGCAGGCCCAATTGCGAACTCCGGAGCAGCGCCCTGGCCATATTCAGCCCCAGCTTCAACCTGAGCAACAGCAACAGCTTCTGCCAACCAGGCTACAAGCTCAACCACAAGCCCAACCCCAGCCCAAGCAAACCCAGCTTCAGGCCCATCCTCAAGTCCAGCAAAGGTTTCAGCAGCAGCAACAGCAGCCACCGCAGCCACCGCAGCCACCGCAGCCACCGCAGCCACCGCAGCCACCGCAGCCACATCAGCCACAGCAGCTACAGCAGCTACAGCAGCTACAGCAGCTACAGCAGCCACAACAGCCTCAGCAGCAACAGCGGCAACAGCAGCAACAACAGCCATCGCAGCAACAGCAGAAACAGCAGCCACCGCAGCCACCGCAGCCACAGCAGCTACCGCAGCCACAACAGCAAAACATCTACCACTACCCGTTTCTCATCCCACCCCAACTTCCAATACAAACCCTATCCCAAAACCAATCGCAGAACACTCTCCCCCGCCTGGTCGGGAATCACCTCCATGGCCATCAAACAGCCCAGCACCAACAAACGCCTAGGCCCCATAATGTTGCCAGCAGTCAGCCAACAGCAAAGGCTCAGTCCAGTCCCATTGCTTCATCAAGTAGCGTTACTACTACCACACCTCACCCGTCTTCCGACATGAAAGAGCTAAAGGCTCTGATTCCAGCCATTTTCAAGATCAAGGGGATTCCGGAATTATCTGATCACCCGCCAATGACGGCTGACGAATGGCACAAGCCTATTCAACCAACAGCTGCAATGATTCGCATAGCGATCGACTCGTTGAAACGGCTGAGCTTGCCAGATCATGTGATGCGCCGAAGTACACATTTCCTCGATGATTTGTTGCAAAAGACTAAAGCAGCCGAGAATCAGGGCAAGCAAATCACACTGATGCCAAAAGATTGAGCACACGGAGATTAACGAACTAGCAACTTTCCATTGCAGTTCATCTTGGGGATATTGCATATTTATATTTAGGTCCTCAAAGGTTAGACTAAGAGGCTCGGGTTTTTTCATACTTTTTACTACCATGCAGCGTTGCAAAACTAGGCTTAGGCTTTCTTGTTACTAGATTCCGCATTAATTTCTTCTGTACCTCTAATTGATTGGGCTATTTTCCTTAGCCTCTTTGGTTTCTCTACATATGTATGATATCATGATAGCTTGTGGTAGGTGCGTCCAATGTCACCTGAGCTCGACGTCGTGCTTTCTTCATCGTCTTCCAGGATACGTCATGACTCGTTATAACCATGGTTAGAACCATAGGAATCCCTCTAGGGTCTAGGGTTTCGTAGTGCCGATACGATATCCTACTTCGTTTAGTGTATAGGGTGTAGTAGCCAAGAACTCACTGAAGGTGCAGCTAGAGACAGCCGGTAAACTTGCTCCTTGAACTAGTAGCTAGCCATCCAGGTCCATAAACGGCGGAAAGAAAGGAGAGGACAAGGGATACAGATAAACAGAGCACGCCACGATGCTTAGACTTCAGCTTCTCTTCGGCTAGACCACACCGTATTTCCCACTTTTCTGGTCCGCTACATGTTTGTAAAACGCGGTCTTCGTGTCCAGTCTGCAGGCAGTCGTCGGTTCCTCAACCACTAGGGAAGGCCACTCTTTCCACAAGCCGATCCAATGAGCTTCCCGTTTTTAGACTCCTTGGCTTGAAGTACCTGGTACGAGTGAGCTCGCCAGCTTTTCTTAATGGACCACCACCCTGCCCGTCTGCGCCTTCATGTACATACACGCGGTATTTCCTTTTTTTTATATGCCAGCCGCATTGTTTGATTTCCCATGTGTTGATTTTGATGGGGATGGTGTGTGTGCACGTTTCATAGGTTTTACATTGCTGCATAGCACCTAATAGTTGTAGTGTTCTTGCCGCATGTAATGCATTAAATGAGTGTGCACTACAGCACTTTCCATAGACGGGGTCACAGGAGAGACTAGGGCTTGTTTCTTCTGTATTAGTCCTTACTGCAGGTTCCCTGGTTGGGGAGAGGAGAACGAACCCTTGGAGGGGGGGATGCACTAACTAGTAGTAGTATCTTGCTTTTGGAAGATGTAGGAGAAAAGAAGGCTAGTTCGTGTGTCCTGTCCTCATCTTCCGTTGAGAACTGGCAAAGTAGATATTTGTACATTTACTTAAGAATTGGGACAGTGGTTACATACACTAGGTACCCAAGGACGGCCGTATAAGTGAGGCAGTTGTTTGTCCAGTATTCTTTTGTTTTTAATGGTTTTTTTCTAAAATTCATTTTGGGAGATTTGCGAAGGATAGGCCGGAGTGGACTGGACTGGATTGGGCTGGGCTGGGCTGGTCTGGGCTGGGCTGGGCTGGGTTAGGTTGGTCTCGGCTGAGCTGGGTTATTGCTGTTGCTGTCTGTTTGCTGTTGCCACGGATATGCACCGATAGACCCATATTTTTGGCCATCTCACTTTGTTTGTACCTTATAGTACATCGATCAGGTCTCTCCAACTGGAGTATGGCGAGAGCCGAGTGAGGGAGGCTGTGTAGTGAGTAGTCTTTCTTCTCTAGGGTGAAGAAAAGCCAACTGCTATTTGAGTCATCCTCTAGGGCAGCCCCATGGAATAAAAGGGCAGTTGCGAAACAAAGTTCTAGTGCTTGCCAAAAGCAGATCATCGACAAAGTAAAGCGAGGCATAGACAATTATGAGCCGAACCAAGTATTTTGTAAAAGACAAGAAAAAGGAAAAGACCAAAGGAAAAAAGAAAAGGAAAGAAAAACAAAGAAAAAGAAAGAAAGACACCAATTCCCAAGATGATGGATGTGCTCTTTCCAATGCGAACTTGGGGGCGGGGTTCCATCAGCTCTATGGATATGTTATTTCTCTGTTTGTAGCTTAATTTCACAGGAAACAAAGCCCGTGTGCACGTGTTAGAACGCCCATTTTTTCTTCCTTTTTTCCCTTTCCCTTTTCTTTTGTTTTCGCAGTTGCCGCAGTGACACCACACGTATAATTCTCGCAGGTACTTTCGATAATACAAACGCAAAGAAGGTCAGGCCAAACTTCTTAACTCAGACGAAGGATGGGCTTGCAGATCAAGTTGCGTCTAGGCCTTTAGCCCTTAGACACTCGCCTCGTCTTTCTAAGGTTTCACAAAAACCTAAAATGGGTATGGTAGGAGCCATTCTGGCTTGTCACGTGCTATTACACAAACCCGCGCCCAATATTTCCAACAACAGGGGAAATAAAGACAATCAGTGATAATAAAATTGGATGAAAAAGAAAAAAAGAAAAGAAAAAAAGAAAAAAAAAAAAGAGGCGGTCGCGGCTTGCAAGCAAAATAGTATGCTGCAAGGAAATTGGACCAAAGCAACCAAGCCAAACAAGTCAAACAAGATGACAATGAATGAATGTGTAAAAGCCACTGCAGGAGTGGCGAAAACGAAGACAAGGGAACGCCGTTACAACATGCATGTCGACAGATAGACAGACAGACACAGATGAAGCCGCTGTTTGTTTGCTCGGGTGGCTACCCGTCAGTCAATGTTGGCTCCTGTTTCGCCCAAAGCCGGGCTTGGGCTTGATCAACGGGTCTGTCTATGGCTGTGGACTTTTATTGGGCTGGCCTTTTATTATTCTATAGCTAGTTGCCCGGCGTCAACACCAACCCGCTCACCTTGGAGATGCAAGATGAAAGATGATGAAGAAAAGAGAGAGAAAGCGGAAAAGAGAACAGGTAAAAAGAGGAAAAAAGAAAGAGAAAGAGAAAGAGAAAGAAAAAGAAAAAGAAAAACAAGACCTAAAATACAAATAAAATACAAATGTGCGCAGCAACCTGTCCATCTGCATACATGTGCGTCAGGTTTATGGTGATTCACAATGTTTACAAAGTACTCAGTACGGTGCACTTTGTTTTTGTTGTCTTTGGAGATCGTTTTCTATCTACTCATCACCGCAGAACCACAAAGCCGCCATTAGAATTCACTCTTAATCTATTTTCCGTCTCATCATCTCACACATCCTCTGGCTCTCGTGTCGTCATATCGCTCCTCGTTCCTTGAGCCAAGCACGTCTTTCCAGCGTCTAGAAGTACCTTCACACGCTTCCAGAAGCCTTCTGCGGTCTACGTTCTGTTTTCGACATCTTCGAGACTGAAATCTTCTTTTCAGGCCACTTAAATTTGATTCATGTTGCTATAGTGTAGTGTTGTTGACTGCTGGCCCTTGTTGCCACATCGCTGTTTATAAGCCATTTATGCAAACCCTGTGTTTGATACTTCTGCTGTCTGTTTTCTTTGCTTAGCAACCAGGAGCTAAAACAGCAAGTACGGAAGGTGCTGCTACCGCGTTATCGTACGCTCTTGCTCTGTATTGAGTCAAACGGCCTTCCTTCCCAATATCTTCCACTTTCCTGTATTTCTGAAATTCCATATTTCTAATCTTCCATTTAACAACGCCACTAGGAAGGCGCTCTAGCTGCTGTTTACAACTACCCAGGCCATCCCATCCCACTCCATTCCCCTCTTACCTCTTGCCTCTTGCCTCTTCTGTACCTTCCTCAGCAACACTCTTACCCCTCTTCTGGTATATCCGCCTTTTTTTTCTTGTCTCAACATTTCCCTTTTTCTTTCCTTTTCTTTTTATTCTTTTTATCTTCATGTACAGCACTGCCTGTTCTAATCTATCACCACTTTGCAAACTTCTACCTGTCTGTCCCCCTGCCTGCAGCCTGGGCATTCAAGCCAAGCCCCTTCTAGCTTCTCTTGGTTCACCCTCTAGAAGCTTATCTCTTTTTTTTTTTTTTTCTTTTTTTTCTTTTACCGTTTTAGTGGTCTCACTTGCGTTTCTATATTTCCTATATCTTCTGTCAAGTCTGCTCTTCATTTCTCACTTCTGACTCTTGGAAATTCTACAACTACCTCCTCCATTTCCTCGCTCTTTCATCTCCATAGGCCCTCCAACCTCCCAGTTTCGTGCCATCTACTCTGATACCAAGTCTCTCCCCATTCTTCTGCTATCGATCTACTTCGCGGTGCCAGTTATTCTAGCCTGTCTTCTGCCTGTGTTGGATATGTCAAACTCACCCCCCGGCCTAACCTTCATGGGCTCTCCCGCCGGTACTATCACTCCGGACTCTCTTCTTAACGAAGCCTCATCATCTTCTCATATTCCTGATAATATATCCAACCACGCTACTTTCGATATGGAAAGCATGTCTCTTAACGACAACGGCACCGGGGGCCATAGCCACGATCACCAAATTCCAGTGTATCTCTCATCTCAAATGTCGCAGAAACAGCCGTTCGCTAGCTATAGCCATCTTGGCGCTCTCACTGAGTCTCTTGCAACTCCCCGTCACGTTTCCGCCACTACTAGAGTCATGGTGCCCTCAATTCCTGCCGCCACCACCATTTCCATGGAAGAATCCTTACTCCCTACCCTCGCTCCTCTCCCGGCCTTTGGCTCTTCAGGATTTCCTAGGGTATCGACCTCTGGTCAGGGCCCTCTTGGTAGCTATGGCCATATTGGAATTCGCGGCCAATCGCTTAGTACCCGCAACGCTACATTTGTCTCTAATGGCGTTTCACAAAACTCTCCCTCAAACCAGGCTACCAAGAATGACTTTTGCCAACAAGCACAGTCGCAATCTCTAGTCATGAACCTTCCGGTCCACAGGAGTGTCAATATGCAGACACATATCCAGCAGCAGCAGCAGCAGCAGCAGCAGCAGCAACAGCTAAACCAAAGCTTCGCCAATCACCAACAACTCCAGTCTCGTTCTCAGTCGCAATTCTCTTTGGCTAGCCAACCACAGGGTCTTCAGCAAAGTCTCTCCGACTCTCCTCCCTCTGCTTCGTCTTCTTCCACTGACGCCTGGCAAATGGCCGATTACTCGCTTGCCCCACCCTTTGTCCCTGCTACTTCTGAGCTAGCTGCTTCTAACTACGCAACCTCGGGATCGTATACTAGTGGGGCTCAGATGGCTGGGGCCCTAGCGCCTCATCATCTTCATCAATTACAGCAACAACTACATCTTCAGCAACGACAGCCCCAGCTCCACAATCCTATCCATGCTTTCTCTTCGCAGCAACAGCTTTCTGTAGCCTTGGCACAATCGGATATTGACAACAACTATGGATATTGCCTTGATCGTGGCAATGGCAAGTTCACTCGTCTAGTACCTGCCGATATGCTTCCTGCCATGAAGGATATTCCTGCTATCCAGGACAGCTGCTCTGGTCTAGTTGTACTACCTACTCCTCGATCGCAGCCTCCTGTGGGAGTTCCTGCCATGAACCAACCCGTCACAATGGTAAGCTAAGAAAACCCATGACCTTTCACCACTCAAACGTGGGAAGAAGCTACTTGCCGTCAAATGACTGTCTGGTCCACTGCCCCATCTATCGAACTGTTCACTAACCTTCTCTATCTCTTATCCCAGACTCACGTCGACAACATTGTTAAATCAACGCCCGCAGCTCACAAAAAGCCTAAGATCTTCTGCGATAAGTGGGTTCATGAGGGTGTCTGTGCCTTCACCCAGCAAGGATGCAAATTCAAACATGAAATGCCTACGGACAAGGAGACTCAGCATTCATTAGGTCTCTTCCACGGCCTACCTCTCTGGTGGAAACGCCAACAGTCGAGCCTTCAGCAGCTTCGTCAGTCTACGTCTCCCAGCGACGCCCAAGACGCAGCTTCCAGCTCCTCTGGGTCGCCTAATAGCTCTATTGCTCTATCACGCTCCACCCAAAGCCCTGGAAGTCAGACACAAGCTCACACCAGAAGCCAGGGCCAAGGCCAAGGCCAAGGCCAGTCACAGATTTCACCTGCCTATACCAAAGCACTATGGCGCTCAGAGGCTTCCGGAAATACAAACGCGCCTACTTCGGCAAATCATCGTACAGGCTCTTCCGCCGTTCTTGCTGAAAAGGCCCGTACGTCTGCCCCGACAGCCTCCAACGGTGGTGCTGCCAGCCTATTTTCTTCCAGTGACCGCCATAGTCTTCGCGCCCCGCCTGGCCTAGCCCTACAAAATATTGGCCAGACTCAAAGCTCCCAGGGCCAAGCACAGTCCCAGTCCTCTACCACTGCCGGACAGGACAAGGCCCGTGGTCAATCCCAATCCAGCTCTTCATTCTATCAAGCCCAGTCTCATGAAGCTGCAACGAACACAGGAGGTAGCTGCGTCTGGGGTCCTATTGCTCCTCCAGCAAAGTCCCAGAATGACAGTTAAGTACACACTTCTACGTTCACTACCTTGATTATTATACAAATGTCCAGTCTTGCTCCCTTACAAGGATGAGAGCTTTTGAGGCCATGCTGGGCTGTTTTCCTTTTTACTCTTCTATCTGTTGGTGGCTTTTGTTGGCTTTTTCGATCGGGTTTTGTCATCTGCATAATGTGGCCCTTGTTTCTGTTCATCTTGCATATGGGCTTTCTTGATCTTCAACACCCAATGCCATGCACATGGTCTTTTGCGTCAGTGTAACTAAGTCGCCAGCTCCCGGCCAGCGGCCATCGACTCCTGAAACCCGCAAAATGCAAACACCAACAAGCCACAGCTCATAATACACGTGCATCATTACTTGACTTAATCCTGGTGTTGTCTTTTTTTCTCATTCCTTTTTTTCTATTACTCTAGTGGGATTTGTTTTTTATTTGTCTTCGGTTCTCTTATGGGCAGGGTGACTCTGCCCTTCCCCTTCGCCACTTGTTCGTCTTCTCGCTCAAGAAGCGGCTTTTTTTTTTATTTTTCTGTTGTCTAACTATTATGATACTATTCATCTTTTCCATTTCTTTTCTTCATTATGATTTTATTTTACTTCCTTCTTTTTTTTTTTTCGTCAACTACATATTAACGATGCTACGAACACTCTTTTTTCTTTTTTTTCAGCCGATCAGCTCAGCTCTTGAGCAACGCTTTATTGTCGTCCATCTTGGGTTTAGTGCTTTTTCTCATATCCTTGAGTCTATTGTCTACAAATCCTAAAGCCGCATTTGGACCGTAGGTGGTTTTCTTTTATCATTATTTCTGTGTGTTCTCTGCCCGTTTTTTCTTCCCTGCTTTTAGTAGGCCATTTTTCGTCTTGAATCGTTCTTCGCTGTCTTTGGCGAAACATTGCCGTCGTTTGTCTGTTCCGTGTTGTTCCACATCATTTCATCTTGAATCTTTCTATTTGGGAAATACGAACTTCTTAGAAACACCTTCCATGCCTTTTACACTGCATAGTAGAGCAATGATTAGCTTTGTGTACTATTCCATGTGGGGACTTTCACAAGTCCCAGCCTTCTATAGTTTAGATATGTTATATGTACGAGCATGCGAGTTATATCCCTAGCATCAATAGATAACTAGTCTCACTCTCATCACTAATCTACATTGTGCTGTTAATGATGTCACTGTTTCCTTTGCTCGTCAAGTTACTCGTTCATTAGCATGTTGTGCCCGGTGTGTGACTTCACCGACCTAGGGCCTGACCGAATAATAATGGGGCCATGTTCTTCGGCTAAACATCGGCAGTTTCGTTCAGTCATGGACCTACTAAGCAAGCTTCCCTGAACGTTGCCTTGTCAAATGACATAACTAACCTTGGTTAATATCCAGCTGCACATGTCTACTTTTTTTACTTATTATTGTTAGCTTGTCTCTTGTTCTTTATTCAAGTCAGGTCTCTACGTACCTCCCAAGCTTTGGATATCATTGTGTCTGAAGCAACAGCCAGCCAGCCAGCCAGCCAGCCATCACCATAAGCCTACGGACTCAAGCTCCTTATCACTATGGAAGAACTAATTCGCCAGCTCCAGAGCTTCCCTCTCACAAACAATACCCCTCTCAGCGATGAACAGTATGATGGCTTGATTAAAAGTCATATTAGACAGCTTTCTAGAGCCCCTATTGACCAGGCCACTAGTGACCTCGCTAATGTCCAGCAGCTTCTTAAAGCAAATTCCAACTTAATCCCCCCCCCCCCCCCCCCCCCCCCCAAAGCCAAACGACGTCATCGAGCCCAGGAGCCCAGACAAATTATGTTGCTTCCTACACGTAGCTACTGTGTCTTTGTTGACGATCGCTTCTAACTTGACATTTACAAGTACAGGCCCTTGATCCTACCGTCCATTCAGTATCATTCGCCCTTGTGCTTGAGGCTGCACTACGTAAACCTAAATCTAGCGCCGAGTTTCCCATTGCCAGCGAACTACTCAAGTTCACAGCACTCTTTGATCCCATTCAAATCCGCTATATTGGGAAATCACTAGTTAATATCCTTGACACAATCCTAGACCTGGATATCTTCAGCGTATGTTCCTACTTAGTTTCAATCGTCACATAAATTCCGACACTGACATGTGATACCTATACATCCAGGCCCCCACAGCCACCGATGCTGTTGCTACGGCACTATGCCGGCTCGACCCGGAGGGCGCTTATTTGACCTCGACAAGAATACGCCTCGCCCGAGTTGCCTACCAAACCTGCACCTTGGATCCGGTTATGCCCCTGATCTCGCTAACACCGTTGTACTTCCCGTGCGCGGCATATCCGCCTGCCCCCTATCTCTGCTCCAAAGTCCTGACTCCGCCCGAATATATGGCTGGTCTTAGCAAGCCACTCCTGCCCCAAGACGTCTTGGAGTACGATATGACATGTGGGCTGATCTTTTGTGCACAGAGAAAGTGGAAGGCTGCACGTAGTGCATTTGCCCGCTGTGTCACTCACCCTTTGAAAAGCGGTGACATCAGCAAGATCACCGTCGAGGCTTTCAAACGGTGGATTCTCACCTCTCTCATTGTACTTGGCTCAGTTAGCCGTGATAGTGTGCCTAGCCCTTGCACCCAAATACTACGCAAGGCTTTGCCTTCGTTAGTACAACCCTACCTCGACTTAGCCGATGCCTTTTCCAAAGACTTTGGAAGCCTCCAGTCCAAAATCGACAGTCACAGTGCCATTTGGCCGCAGGATAACAACCTTGGCCTCGTCAACATGGTTGCCTCATACTATCCCAAGTGGAGAATTGGCCAACTACGCTGCATCTACACAAAATGCAGCATTGCTGAAGTACAGGAATCCCTCTCCAAAGACATGTTTGACTCCACCCCCAATTCCAGCCAGATTATTGGCATAATCGAGGAAATGGTTTCAGAGAGCATGCTCGCCGCAAGGGTTGTTGCTGCTGAGGGCGATGTCCCTGATCATGTTGTCTTCACCGAGCCTTCAAAGGCAAAGTCCTCCGCTGAACTAAAGAAACAGATTGACGAATGCATGCACAACATCCGCACGTTGCAGCAGGCCAGCAAAGACATCAACACATTAATCCAGATACACCCTGACCATGTACAAGTAGTCAATGATAACATCAATCACAGAAAGGCCATGATGGAGGCTGACAGGGTACAAACCAATTTCGACATGTCCATGGAGGACGAAGATTTGATGGCCGGCATCTCAGCTACAGCATGAGAAAAGGGAATCCTCAAGTAATGATTAGTTGGTGTACAGTTCCCACAAAATACATTAATATCGATACATCATTAGCTACATCTACTAGCGGTGCCTGACAGAAAACTCCCATAAACGAGCATGGGGGAGGGGGGAGGAGGGGGATGATGATGAGGAAAAAGAAAAAAA
The DNA here is from genome assembly GCA_038407165.1 of Ceratocystis variospora. Lineage (NCBI taxonomy): Eukaryota > Fungi > Ascomycota > Sordariomycetes > Microascales > Ceratocystidaceae > Ceratocystis > Ceratocystis variospora. The sequence continues at coordinate 18,816 of JAXHKN010000331.1, read as the reverse complement.
GGATTGACAATAAATAAAAAATAGAAAACAAGATTGATTTTCTTTGCCTCGCAGAGCAGCACGCGTGTGGCAAAGCCATGTACATATCTCATCCCAACATATAGACAGCCATAGCTTCCGGGCGTTAAATGCTCATCTCCTTAATCATATCCGCCAACTTACGGCCCTCGGCCTTGAAGTCCAACGCTGATGCGGACATAGCCTGGTATCTTATTCTGTAGTGGCACAAACACACATTAGTATCGGCAAATATACACTAGGCAGGCGCGCTACCTGTTCATAATTGTCATGACAATGGGACAAGAGATACATACCTCTGCTGGTCCTGGTACGTGTCCATCTTGGCGCGAACCCGAAAGTTGTATGTACGGCATGCTGCATTTTCAAATGCCGGGGCAGTGCCGACGTCGCCGTGCTCCTCACGCAAAGCCATAAGATCGTCACCAGGCATGCCCATGATCACACGGCCAACATCGTCAAAGCAGCTGAGCCACAGCTGGCCGGTGTGGTCGCATACATTGACACTCATGATGTAGCGGTACGATGGCCGCTCGTGGGTTATATTACACTTTTCACAACGCCATCCATCGCCGTCCATAATGACTTTCTTGTTGCAGCGCTCCGTGGGACACGCAGGGTAGGCAAAGTTCTCCTGGCGAATAAACACCACAGTACCCTTGATGTTAAAGTACTCTTCCTGTACCATGCCCAGGTTTTCTGCCTTCACATCTCCCACCAACTTGAATACCTGGGGCCGGCCAGTGGCAGCTCCCATGCTCGCCATGTTATTGTAAGTTTGGAAGTTTTCAGTGCGACCTTGGGAGTCATACCAGCCTTTGAGACGATGGGCATCCTCATGGTCTGGGTCAAGCGATATCGATCCGCTGTTCAGCAAAGAGAGAGACTTGCCGTTGAAATCCGACACCTTGACGCCTTTAAAGGCAACAACCTGCTCAGGCTGGCCATCAAAATCCGCGGCTGTCTTGCCCCAAACCGTCACACGAACGGAATAGTTGGTGTCGTCGACAATTGTAATGTCGCGCTTTTCGTAGGGCTTGCCAGTCGACTTGGAGGTAAAAGAATTCATCTCACCAACATCCTTGATAACACCAATGACATCGATATTGGTATCCTTTTCAACACTTTGTAGGCCCTGAATAGTGTGAAAGTTGAACATGACCTGGGGCACGCTGGTTTGGTCCTCGGCCTTCTCGATCAGCGTATCACGCTCAAACGCCAGCTCATATTCATGCGGCAGGTTGCTGAACTGTTTCTTTGCCATGTTGACTCTACACGGAGTAGAGATGTAGTACACGCTTCCCTGCTCCAGGACATCGTAGTACTGATCAACCAGCTCATTGAAGCATGTAGCTTTTATTTCGCCGGTTTCATCCAACAAATTGACGCTAAACAGCTTTCCCTCGCCCGATGGCTTGTGCCACGTCCTGATATCGGACTTGAAGGAGACACGAGCTCTGATAGTCCATTTGTGATTGTAAGGGGATAGACTCTCAATCTTGGAGATTGTCATGCCATTTTTGGTATTGCTGCTACGACTGGCGTTTCCGCCATGGGTCTGCTGGCGGGGAGCGGGAGGGGCAACGCGGGGCTTTTGCTCTTCGGTCTTGACGCCATAGAAGTTGGATGTTGCGATTGGGGCTGGAGCTGGAGCGGCTTGTTGCTGGGGGGGTGCAGAGGCATCAGCCTCAAGAAGAACGGGCTTGCCTATTTTTTCAGTGACAGTGTACTCCTCAAGCACAACAAGGTCGACGAGAATCAGGATTCTGTAGTTATAAAAAAAAGAAAGAAATTTTGTTAGCTTGTACTCAGCCAGCACGGCCCGCTTATCGAAGACATTACCTCTTGTTGCCAACACCACTAGGGTTGTAGGTCTTCAGACGCAGCAGGGAGTTGGGCTGCAGCTTTCCCTCACGCACAATGTGGCTCATCTGCACGCCCATGACACATTGGACGTAGTTGACTGAGTCGCTCAGTACAAGGCGGTATCTATCGTTTCCACCAGCTCCGCCATCTTTATTCATAGGTCTCACTTGAAGGCATTGGACAACAGGCTCTCCGAAAGTCTCGGCGACGCGATCTCTATCTGTGAAGATGAGGCTGAATCATCAAGACAACCATTAGTGACTGATCACAGACTGACGTCGACATGGTTACCGGGCTGGGGGCGAAAACTTACTTGATCGCGCCAGCCGAAAGCGCATTTTGAGGATCCATTATGACCTGAATTGACGAAGTAAGTAGTAAAGTTGTAGTGTTTTAGCGAGCAGGAACTGAGCTGGTCGACGACTCTCACGATACCGTTACGGCGAATAAAGCACAGGTTGCAAAAAGGCCAGGCGTGAACTAGAGGCACACGAACAAGCAATAAATAAGAAAACGTGCTATGGTTTAGGCAGCAGTGACACTTCCAAGCTGATTCAAGATATGTATGTATAAAATACGAAGGTACAATAGTACAAAGGTACAAATCTAGGACCACAAAAAGTCTTCAAAATAGAACCTTGGTGAAATACCAGCCCCGGCAGGTACAAACAGCTAGCTTGACGCGTTGTTCGCGTCTTTTGGCGTAAATTGGTGGGGTAAGGAGCGTAGGGTCGTCGCGGTCACGTGCTATGATGCTGCAAGTGTGAAGCGATGTATATGATGGGCAATCCTGACCACATACATCACTTCACTTCACATCAATGATGAACTTGGCATTCAGCGGAAATAAAATCTGTTCTTGTCACTGTGTCGTCACAAAAACAGCCAAATCACAATCACCACTGGGCGACTTGTATTCACTACTTGCTCTACTATTTTAACCCAAATACATATATTTGTACTTAGTACCTAGGCACCCGCCTACCCTGTAGGCACCACCAGCGAAGCAAGACGTACGTGCATTTCACATACCAGTCTTGTATTATCGACCCATTTCTCCAAGCATCACATCCACCTACCGCTCCCCAAAACTTGTCACCTCCTATCAATCACGTGCTTCTCGTTTATGTTTTTCTTGACTATCGCATTTTCGCGGTTCATTGTATCCTCTGGACAATCAGCCCTACCCCACAATTCACTCAACCAACCCTCACCTGCTTAGCCCCACCAGCCCACGATGGCAAACTCCGAAGATGCCACTAGAGCTCCGGAGAGCGACGCCCAGGAGGTCAAAGCCACTCCCCCGAGTAGCTCCGTTGATGCGTCCAGCCCCACTCCGGCCATGGGGGACTGCTGCACAAGTGACAGGCCTACTCGTACGTTTTTCCACCCACAATCCTCCCCTTCCATGCAACAAGGCGGCGGCCACTAACACTTTTTTCTCTAGCTTCTGGAAAAGCGTCCACTGGCGAGATTGTCAAGATAAATGATGTCGAGGTAATATGACCTTTGGTTTGAACAGTTTAGCCGTTATCACACCACATATCTAATCGCTTTTCAAATCTCCCCCCCATGGCATTTTGCCGTATTAGTGCTATATTTCCAAACCTGCTGATTATCCCCATGTGCCTGCACGGCTTTTACTGCTGTTGACGGGCGGCACGGGGCTTCACTCAGTCAACAACCAAATCCAGTCAGATAAGTTTGCGTCCGAAGGTTTCCTCGTCATCATGCCGGATCTCTTCGGTGGTGACCCAGCACCCAATGCTGCTGGCCTCGAAAACGAGCTAGATCTGAGCTCTACTTCCTTCCTGGATATATTCAAGGTGCGTGCTGCAGAGACAGCAAAAAGCTTCATGATTGATATGTGGCTAGCCCGCCATACGCAGGACAAGGTCATGCCGCTGCTGCACCATGTCATCGACGGGTGCAAGGAAAAGTATAGTGCCGTGGTGGCGGAGGGCCAGGGCATCTACGCTGCCGGGTACTGCTTTGGCGCTCGCTACGTGCTCTTACTGGCCAAGGAAAATCAGTCGCTGTATGGCGAGACGATGCCCAGCGAAGAAGCCGGCGGGCTTCGAAAAGGTCCGCTGATCAAAGCCGGGGCTCTAGCCCACCCTACATCTGTCTCGCATTCAGATTTCGACGACCTAAAGGCTCCGTTGAGTTTTATCTGTGTCGAAAATGATCCTTTATTCCCCGATGAAATCCGCGCTATTGGCGAGGACACAATGGAGAAGGCATCTTTGGAACATGAGGTCAAGGTGTACCCAGGTGTCCCCCATGGTGAGTCTTTTGCTTCCACAACCCTCGGTGCACGCAATAGCATGTATCTAACAGGCACTATTTAGGGTTTGCTGTTGTCGGCGACTATCCTCAGGCCGAGATCAAAGAGGCTCAGGAAGTAGCTTATGATCAGATGCTGGATTGGCTACATAGCCATTAGAAATCGCGATGGATGTTATTGCTCCTAACCATGCTCGAACGACGGTGTTTTACCACGCCTTCCACGCTACAATCTGCAGAAGACGCCATTAACCTGAGGGTGTTTGGCCTTATCTAGCTTCAATACTATGCAAAGCAAACAAGTGCCTTGCGCGCATTAAACATGTATGCTCCTCACAGGCGAAGTTTTGTGGCACCAAATTATTAATCTAGCACGCCGTAGAAATGATGTAATCTGGGAAGTTGGAATAGACAGACAGTTTGTTTCTGTTTTCTGTGGGTGGCCAACCTTTACCTACTCGGTGTCTGGACTTGCAACGCGCAGGCTTGGCACATGGCGTAAAAATAGACAAAAGAAAAAGCCTCAGTTCAACTTGAGCCGCAACACCAAGTCTCGCAGGTCAATGGCGGTTGGTTGTTGGCAGCGTGCAAAAGAAGAAAAAAGAAAAAAGAAAAGGACGAGGAACATCACCGGTACTCGGTGGTATCTGTTGCGTAATCTGGGAATCGAACCCAGGGCTAATCGAAATCATTGCTTTTATGGCAACGATTAATGTTACCACTACACCAATTACGCTGATGTGATTATCGGAGGACGGGATAACTGGTCGTTAGCCGGAGTTTTGTTTTTTCGAGTTCGTTTTTTTTTTGGGGGGGAGGAGGGGGGCACGTGCTTTCTAGATTCATAGCCAGATTGCTTGATATTGAGGGCGTCAAGCTACCATATACTCCCAAGACCAAGGGCGTCGTTTGTACGTCGTATAACTAAATTGCATCATGTTGCCTTTTAAAATGGCTTCATGGCAACGTTAATCTGTAAGCTTGGTGTTGTTATTTGATGCAAGACAAGGGGACTAGGGACTAGTGGTTAGTGGCTAGTGGCTAGTAACGGATGCAGCAGATAAGATGGTGGGCTTTGCGAGACAAATTTCTTTCCTCCGTTCTTTTTTTAGCACCATAGCCAATCTAAAAGGGGGGTCTATTAAGAAATGCGCCGCCTCAGACAACAAGCTATAAAGCGCGAGAATCAAGACGATAAATACATCCATAAGCAGATCCTTAATAGGGTTATACCCGTTTTCTAAGGGTACAAGCGTTCAATTTGACGCCACAAGCGCACCAGCCACATGTCCCACTTATCACCGCCCCACATAAAAACTTCTCTGAGTATATAAACACCATCTCTCTGTCGTGCCAATGTCTTGTTCTCTTCTCTTTTACAACCCAAGGAATTGTGCCCTGCGATCCTCTGGCTGATGGCTTGCGACGAGTTTTTCTCGTATATTGTCACTTGGTTTCAGGGTCGAACGCAGACGGCAGTTTGATCTTTCTATAGAGCCACGCGTTTTTAGTAGTGTTATCTGATCAACAGTTCCTAAATCAAGCCAGCTGGTTTGGCCATACTGAAGTTTTTCGTTTGTACTCTGCACGTGCTCGCTCTTCACAGGGGCTGGGCTGTGTAGGGGAGAGGGCTTGAGGAGACCAACCATACTGCAGCCTCTATATTCCACCCCTTTTTTCTGAGGTCATTGACCAGTGAAGTTGAGGATACCCATAGTTGGCTACATTCCAGTCCCTGATTTTTCACGTAGTATGATGCAACGGATGTCAGGCTCATGGAGTGGTGACATGTTTATGTGATAAGAACGGAGGCGGTTAGCATCTGGTGGGTTTCGGGCCAGCTCGTAGCGATGCTAATGGAAATGACGACAAAGGGCGAAGAAGGTTTCGCATGCTGGATTGTGAACGATCGTCGCAAGACTTGTGTGCAGGAACAACACACAGTAGATGATCTAATCTGGTCTGATTTCGCTGAAGCAAATCCGGTTAGGCTTTGGAGGCTTGGGCAGGCAAAAAAACGAGGCTGCAAAGGGAGAACAGATCCAAGGCTCACATGAATCAAAACGGCGCACAAAAGGTGCCTGCCTGTCTGCCTTTGAAAACGACGATCACAATCGACCATGCGAGCTGGAAGCTGAAGATGGAAGCCCTCATTCCTGGATTAACGCTTGGGGCGCCTCAAGCAGCAGCGGAGTGAACAGAAAAGCTTTGTATTGCCCGACACAAAGAGCTAGACAGACTATTGGGAATTATTGGAAGCGATAATAACAAAGCATATGCCTCGGAAAGATTAGTTAATATTGCGTACTACGTGCAACATAGGGCCAGCTGCGAGATTAGACGACAAACAACAAGCATTCTACAATGAGGCAGTGCTGGGCTAGATCTAATCGTATCGGCTTTTCGTCTTGTGAATTGGCTTTCCAAGCCACCTAAAGCCAGAAATGAGCTTGTATTTGCCCAGAGTCGCCTCAACTTTATGTTATTCTGCCTTTTTTATCGAAAGCTTGAAATTATGCATATGCCTGTGTGCTTTGATGTTGTGACAAGGGTATGGACATGTATAGTAAAAAGGGGCCAAGGGGGTGAGAGAACGGGAGAGGGGGGGCATGAGGGATATTGCGCCCTTGATTGTCGGCTGCTCGTTGGGTTTAGTAGATCTGCTTCTGGATATGGTTCCGGCTCGCCTTGTGGTCCTGCTTGTAGGGGGATAGACGGATGAGGGAAGGGGGGATACGATAGTACGAGAAAGAAAGAATGATGAGAAACGAAGTTCGGATGGGGGCAAGGAAATGAAGTCGCTCTAGAACGCACACCGGCTCGCTTGAATGGATTATTTCCTTGCGTTCCAGTCTTTATTAGCTGGTCTAGATCTATTGCCCCCAGAGATATGCAGTTCTGGAAGCATAAATCCAAGGATTAAGAGGGCAAGACGAGGCCAGAAGGCTTGGTTTATCAGGGGGGGGCATGCATATATGGGTACGACGGAGAGGGGGCCATGGGACGTTCCAGAGGCTGCTCAGGCAGATCGTAGGGGGGGGGGCACTAGAGCCCGACAGTGTCCGTACCGTGGCGCCTTGTTAGGAAACGAGAACAGCTAGACAATAAACAGCCTATTCTCGTCTCGTCACCAACACATCACTAGCCAGACGATTGGCTTATTGCAGCTCAGCACAATACGAGGTGAGAAAATCACGTACAGGGCTATGCCTTTTCACCGCCTCGCAGTACATGAAAGACAAAGGGTATTCGCCCTCCGTCATTGGGCCAACTCATGTTGCCGTATACTGAAATGTTGACAACAGTTTGCCCGAAAGAAAACTTTACGTGCTACCAATAAGCCAGACAAGCCGGGGTGGCTCTGTGAAATGCGCTGCCGAACTGGACAAAGCCTGAAGTTAAAGCGAGTGTCTGTGTAAGATCAGCATGCATAACAGGCTGTTTATAGCAGCAGCGCAATGGCCAGAGTCAGGGCAAAGAACAGCAAACGTCAGAAACACCAGCAGAAAAGGCGAGTTATGGCCATGTGTTGGAGCTACGGCCAACTAGGTTGCTTCTGTCAGATTTGTAAAGCCGTGCTCTAGTTCAGTGTCTTTCGGACAGCCAATTCTGAAGAAGCGCATGTATTTTTTTTCCCCCTCCATTTTGTCTTCTACGCTTCTCTCCAGTCTTGCATTGACGCCGACGCGGGATAACCAAGCCGATGAATCCCCCGCGCAAGCAAGGTATTAGGGAGCAAATCAGCGGCTAGGGACAAAAGTACACGATTCTAAGCAGGATCAGTCGCTACGACAACCTGCCGCTAGTGATTACCAGCCATTCGCTTTCTTCGTTTGCCTGATGTATCGACCGACGACGAGGAGCGGAAGTCACAGACGGCAATCAGAAGTCATATAGAAGAGAACTAGGAGACTGTCCAATCCGCCGTCCTTGGCTGGAAGTCAGACTACGAACATGAAAATGGGATAAATAGGGCCATGGCACGAGCGACTTCCTATTCCTGTTGATGCTCCTTCATGTGCTCCCTGTACTCCTGCGTTTATCCAGATCCCTGCATTAGCCTGGGCTTTGTGGATACACTAGGAACCCAGTGCGTTCTTGTCGATGCTGCTTGTGATATCGGCGAGGAATGGTCTTTAAGAACAATAATAGCAGACAGAGAAGGAAAGAATAATGCTGTCGAGAATGTTGCTTGCGTATATCCCCCCCCCATCTCGGACCCAGATGCTCCACAACAAGTGTCATTCCGGCAACATCAGACGGCGGACAACTACTCGATTGCAACTTTTGCTGGCTCTGCTGATTCCCGAGGTTGTTACTGCAAGAGACGAAGAGAGCGCCTGTAATATCCATATACTGAGCAGCCTACATGTTGCTCCGGCGGCTGGTTCGCTGAGTCTGTTTTCGCGCATGCACACAGACCGCAGGGCTTACCCAGAACAGCAGCTTGTTGTCTTGTTGGCATTGTTTACTGTAGTTACGGCCTGGGAGACAGCGCATAATGCAACGGGGCCTTCCTGATAGCTCGAATGGATGGGCAAGAAGCACAAGCGAGATTTCAAGATTTGCGTACCCAGAGGTCTAGAATGTCTGCTTGGGCATTAGTTGGAATACAACGAAATTGCCAAACTCAATGAAGTGGAGAGAAGGCGTTCCTGCTGGCAAGGTCGCAGGATGAACATGGTTATTGCTGGCAGGCGATAGAGTCGGTGTATTATAGTGTGCTGTACATTGTATCGTATATTCTGAAGCAGACTGAAAAGAGGCTAGGTTTTTCAAAATAGTCACAACCCTAACAAACTGGTGTGGCCAGGGTTTCAAAAGAGACCAATAGGGGCTGGAGCTGTAGAGAGAAAAAAGAACTTTTGGTAGCAGAAGACTAGGAATACGAGAATCAAGATTAATAGCATGTGCTGTCTATAGTTCCCTGCTACTTGCAGAGTTGTATCAATGACCCTGATCAAGAATACAACAATACGAGTGGGTTCCTGGATTGCTAGCTAGTACATGGTACAATATGTCCATGCGTCCCGTACGTCCCAGGCGGCTAACTGTTGTTTTGCTATCTACGAAAAGCAAAGGAAGCCACTTGGCAAGCTGTTCTGCGGACGGCGGCGGCGGCCTTTGTTTAGATCTGCATCAGAGGGGGGATCAAAGAACTTGTGATATCTGGCATGTCTCCGACATTCTACAGGGGAAGTACTGCCTTTTTGTGCCGGCTAAATGAATGGCCCCCCAGCTGTTCTGTAGGCCTTCTGCCGCAAGGGAGGACGAATAGCCGAGCAGGAGAGCATCGCGAACAGGGCCAAACGAGCTTTGCAAACGGAGGGGTGAGGGGGGGGGGGGCTGCCCTGTAAGCCATCCACACTTTAGTGTGATAGGGAGGGATGTGGTTAATAGTAGACTTCTCAAGAAAATAGGCCGCGGCTTTCTGGGTGGCAGAATTCAGTCGGCCTTTCATTTTCATTTCAATATTACTCCGTTCAAGAGGGTGCGAGCAGGGAAATGGCAAGTAGAACGTCGCATAGAGCAAGGAATAGAGATGCACTTGCAATGAAAGCCCATTTCGCTTATGTCTCGTTCGTGTGTTATAGACACCCCATAGAGCACTAGACATCGTCAGCACACCCCCTCCTGTCCCTCTAGCGGTCAGAAAATAGGTCCAAACCGGATATTGCAATGCTAAATGCACACCAAGGGAACATGGGAGAAGAGAACGAAGGAAAAAATGGTGCGTAGGTACCTGGGGAGAATCAACTAGGGAATAGGGTCCGACTAGAGAAAGGAGAAAGGGGCGGCCAATGGTACAGTACAGGGAAAGGGATTAAATCGAAGGAACAGGGCCATGGCGCCACTTCCCTAGGGGGTCCTAGACAAGGGTCGACCATGACTGCGGCCAGACTTAGGGACTATAACGCACGTTACTACGGTCAGTGAGTTACGTTCAGTTCACAAGATGGGTACTAGGGCCCTCCTATCAAAGTCAGAGTTCGTACTAGGTACAGCACTTTCGGTAGCATGGGCGTCTGTAAACCTTGTTAATGGCTGAGACGAGATTTTTCTATAAAGATCATGTCCATCTTCCCTCCTTCGTCTCACTTTTCTTCCTTTCCTCCTCACCCACACACACTCGCTTCTTTCCCACTCGTGACTTTTACAGTCCAGACATTCGTTACCAGCACTTTTTAATATTCTCTGCCTCTACTTTTACTTATTCCTTCTAATATTTTATTCTTTCCAAACCCCTCTTAATATCTCAAAATGAAGTTCTCCACTGCCGCCGTCGCCGCCTTCGCTGGCCTTGTCTCTGCCCAGACTGGTGTCTACAACCAAAACGTCACCTACGTCACTGAGGTTGTTCCTGAATACGTCACCTACTGCCCTGGCCCCACCGTTCTGGACTTTGCCAACAAGAAGGTCACCGTCACTGCTGCTACCACCCTGACCATCAAGGACTGCGTGATCGTCAAGCCTGTCACTGTCACCGCTCACGTTGAGTGCGACGAGTGGTACGTTTCATCCCATTTCCCAGCGTATGCAATTGTATGAACATTACTGACACCCCCACAGCAAGACTAAGGGCTACGTCCCCGAGGCCATCCCCACTGGCTCTTACACCCCCGGTGTCCCCGCCGTTCCCGGTGCTCCCCAGCCCACTGGCAGCTACGTCGCTCCCTCCGGCTCGTACGTCCCCACTGGCTCGTACGTCCCTACCAGCACCCAGGCTGTCACCGCCGGTGCCAGCAAGGCCATGGCCGTCTCCGGCGCTGGTCTGGCTGGTGTCCTGGCTGTTGCCCTGGCTCTGTAAATCTCTTGAATTCTGCGAGTTCCGGGCACTGCCGTACTGGTAGTGGTTGGCGACAGGGTAGAGAATGGTATCGATGGCCCTTGGAATGGGGATAATGTACTCGCTTTAGAGGGACTTTGATGTCGTTGTCTTTTTCGCCAACTCTACTCATACTAGTGTACTGGACTCAAACATGTGTGGACAGGATTCGAGTTGGACTCCTACAGGGAGCTGGTATGAGAATGGAAGCAAGGTCTGCCTCATCTGCCTGTCGGGTTAAAGCGGGCATGCTCTCCTTCGCACTTGGGTACAACAAGACCAAAAGAGAATTGCGACGACTAGCTCTTTTATGTGTTGCTTCTTTTCAGCGGAGGGATTCATGACTTTTTGTTTGGAATAATTTAATATTTGTTGAGCTATTTCTCAGGTAGAGATCTGGTACATGAATTCTGTTCCCCTTTATAACAATTCGCTTGCTGTGATGTGTTAAGTGTTGTTCTGCAGTAGTGCGAATCAAAGGATGCTGCTTTGTGCGCATCTGGGTCTTCTCCAAGTTTAGAAAGCATGGCTATGGCCTACTACGGCATATGCTGGCTCGTTCTGGTTCCCATCGTGTCTATGTATCCCCGGTTATATACGGGGCTGTCTATATCTAGTAGTTGCCTTGCTGTTCTTTGTCCCGAGTCCGGTCCGTGTAACCATGATGCTGTGTTATGTGCACGACCAACTCTATTTTGATGTCCGAGTCAACATGTTGTCGGCCTTTTCCTTTGCGAATTCAACTATGGAAAGTCTTTGACCGCATTTTAGTTCCTGGCCTTTTTTGGTCATGTTTTGTTTTCCAGACTGCTGCTCTATCAACCGTAACTTGGCTTGGGAGTCTTGTTTATTGCCATGAGGTTGCCAGCAAGCACCCTGCTATTTTCTGGATTATACAATCTCATTCACCTTCTTGGTACTTGACTTTGAAACACCACTCTTTCCTGTTTCCCTTTTGGTATTTGATATGAAGTCAACATTCCGCCTTTTGTCTCTTTCTCCATAGTTTTATCGTACGGCCGCCGCAGTCTTTGCTGGGAATCACACTGAGGTCGGAAGAAAACACGCGCATTCTGTGTGGCTTCGGCAGTGCTGAATAGACAGACATATAGTTGTGACACGGCTGATTGCGGCTTAATGGTCGGGCGAGTGAGTGTCTTTGGCTGTAATCATGACGTTGGGTTTACGTTGCAGCGCATTGGTCAGGCTATAAGTCAGCTATCAACGTAACATCAGCCTTACGTCTTGACGTCCCAGTGCTTGCGCGGAGTTCCGTGTGCTTATCTACAGCTATTAATGTTGGCCAACATGTCATGTCCGCATGATTGGCCAACAACATAGCATGTGACCTGGACGAGTCTGATTATCGGAGGGGCCTTTTCCCTTTCTCAATAAGCGCCAACTGTCCGGCACCTGTCACACACTCTGCCAGCCGACGCCAAGTATGAGATCACGTGACACCGCGTCACTCACGTGCCTCACTAAGATTGATCCATTTTTGGCCTTGTTCATGTTTGCCCAGCACTACTTACTGAAGCATACTTTCCTCTATATTTGCCGGTACGATGTCTCCCTCTGATAACAATCAACTGACTATAAATGCTTTAGCCCGTATCGGAAGCAACCACCGGTCCAGATTCGATCCATGGAATAGCTCTTCCACTGGACACCAAGTAGCCGAGACCCGGCCTGGGACAGGATGGCGAGAGTCGCGCACCACGAAACTTGGTATTCAGTTCAAGAGCGGGAGTGGCGGAGGCGTGCGAATGCAAGACACGTATGGCCAAGGAGCAGCAGACTATGACGCGAAGCTGAATATGATTGTGCCGAGAGAAGTACGCATTCGAGCCCGGACGACCGTTGCTGATATGCTAGCAAAGCCCGGCGTGATGCGGAAGACTCTTGAGCCGGAAATGGTACCCGGGCCCGGCACTGGGAAGCTTGGGAATGATGTGCTGGGGCTAGACCCACCATCTTTGAGAGGTGTATCCGAGGCCCATTCCAATCAAGTGGAGGACACTTCGAAACCGGCTACGGGCCAACAAGATGTGTCAACCACAGCTGTGGCGCATAAAGGCATATTTCATGGCCTCGTAGTCTTCATCAATGGTAGCATGCAGCCCGCAATATCAGATCTTAAGCTCAAGCGGATCTTTGCAGAACAAGGTGCCACTGTTTCTTTGCACCTAGCTCGGCGGCAAGTAACGCATGTTATTTTAGGCCGGAATGCAACAGTTGGCCGTGGCGCTGGTGGCGGGCTTGCGGGTAGCAAGATCAACAGGGAAATCCACAAGGTTGGCGGAAACGGCGTCAAGTACGTCAATGTTGAATGGTATGCTTATGGTTTTCCTTCCAATATTCTTGGGGCCTGTCATGATCGTCCGTCCTCTCCTTGTCGGCTGTGCCATTGCTCTATCGTGATATTCTAACTATGGGTGTACAGGGTACTGGAAAGCCTCAAGGCTGGCAAGAGACTGTCAGAGGCTCGTTTCTCGAGTGCCAAAGTGGCACATCAGGGTCAGAAGAGCGTCTTCTCAATGTTTCCGAAACCAGCATAAACAGATCCTATGGTTAACAACGCCATAGATATTTGAACTGGAGATGAGCTGTGTCATGCTGTTGCATACGGACCATGGTACAGGAACAGACACGCCGAGGCTTCGCTATAGCGGTGGAACAGTCTGAACTAGATACAGATAGATATTGGCAGACTAAAGTATATAGATCATGCCATGATCTGGACTCTCTCTTGACCGACTACAATCCTGGTCTCAAATATAGACCCGGCCGGACCCAGCAATCAAAATGAACTGGCGAGGAATAGAGGGGTAAGGAAAAAGGACAGAATGTACCTACGGCAGGCCTGAGACTACGTGCCCCTCACATGCTCGCCTGTAAGTTTCGGTGGTTTTTTTTTCTTCTTCTTTTCTTTTTTTCCAGGTGGGCTAATGGGGGTAGAAACGAATGCTGTCGTGCTACTAGGTATCATCAAGTTACCTGTGGAAACGCGATGATCCTTGGTACGATGTCAATGAGCGAGTGGGAGAGGGAGGCAAAGAGAGACAGGATCTCTCCACGCCCATGGAAAAACCCAGATAGTGAACCGTACAGATACCATATGATACTGTACTGTACTGGATAGGATACCCCTCTCCCCATTTACTGCCAATTCTTTAGCTTAAGAAAGCACGCTTACTCTCTGTCCTCTCACTTCATGGAGCACAGACACACGTAAATATACATACACAAGGCCTACTTCGTGACCTGGTTGTAGGCTCCGATCCTATCCATCCAATCCAGAGTCTCTCTTCTATCACACTGCTCAAAACGACCAATAGCAGCCGGACAACAAGGAGAAGAGGGAGAGCCACGGGGAGGATACGACCCCAAGGAATATGGCTCAGAGATACACAGCAGAGATGCAGAAACACACACACACACACACACTACAAGCAGATGGGGAGACAGGAAGACAGAAGGGCTGCGGATTAGGGAAACGGGGCGTCAAGTTTGCCCTTCCTTTTGCTTCTTTCGGGCTTGAGTAAGCACGTGATGGTACAAGAACGTACAACTCAGGACGATACGGATGGATGAGTGGCTTCTGCCACCAATACTACTGCTAATATTATGACCCTATCACCGCCCTTCCCCGACGATGGTGGTTGTAGGAGGTTCTTGGCCTTCCTTGTCTCTGTGCGTGTTTCGGCCGTTATGCAGAGAACAATGGCTTGTAGAGGATTTCCTGGCGTTACGCTACGGGCGTGAGTGCAAGAAGCAATCATCTGGAAGAGCCGCCATTAGTGAGCTCTAGGCGGGTGTACGCGGCTCATTGCAATACGTCAAACATCATAGAATGCTAGAAAGACGGAGAGGAGGGCTGGGAAGACAACAAACCGCTTACTTCCAATCAGCTGGCCAGACTGGTGGTTAAGAGAAATGTCTGACAACGGGAGGGTCTAGAGCTTTTTTTTCTTTTTCCCTGGTGGGCAGCCTGATTCTTGTGTGTATACTTTATGCCTCTGAATGTCCTTGTGTACTTCTGTGTGCCGATACGCTTCCATCTAGACCTGTGTGTGTGTATCTCTGTATGAAGTGGCGGACACTATCTCATACGATGTTTCGGTGATCCTCTTCTTCCTCATGAAGGAAGGACGAGCCTTCGTATTCCAGCGAGTCACAGCAAAGAGACTGTGTTTTGTTACCAGACATTCAGCGGCAAACAAACGCTTTTCGGTCCACAGGCTATACGGAAGTCGCTTGACCTTGGGAGCAAATAAACGGGCATGAAGGCGAAGAATGCCTGGGTCAAATGAGGGGCAGACAGAGACAGACTCCATTGCCCCTCCTCATTCTTTCCTTTCCTATCCCCGAGACAGGTCTTTTGCCAAAGGTCCTGACGCAGACTGAAGGCTAAGGCCTCAGTTACAATGAAGGGGGAGACAGGGACGGATGGGTAAACGAGGGGAAATTAGTTGCCATCACGATGCCTTATTCTTATTACGATGATACAATAGTGCCTACTAACTAGTGTCTATAGACAGGAGAGACGGGACCTCAGATCTCAGATCCTGAGAATAACCTACAGCAGACAAAAGGCCAGGCAATCCCGACAGCAGTAGGCAAAGACTTGATTGCCCCCCCCCCCTCTCTCTCTCTTGCCCCCTTTGACTAAAAGGATGCTGTGGCGTTGATTTTGTCTTTGTTTTCCTAGACACAGACGACTTGCGTTCCCGTTGCCTTGATTGCTATTTTTGCAGCCAAAAAGACTCTGCCATCTCTTGTGATGCTGTGCAGCTGTGTGACGTTAGTTAGATCTCGTTCATGTTGTCTCCCGTGTTTGAGGTTGAGAACAAGGCCAATGCTGTGCTTGGATAGGGAGAGAAAAAGAGAGAAGACGAAAGAGAGAGAGAGAGAGAGAGAGAGAACGAGAGTAGGAGGAGGAGGAAAGATTAGAAGAGATAACAGATGAAGACACAGACACAGACACAGACAAACTCCCCTTCTTATCGGTGTATAGCACCCTGTCTATGGGCTGCTGTGATGGGAGTGTATGTGCTATGTGTTCTGGGCTTGCCAGCTGGTGATCTAGACTTCCAAGCCCGGAACTGGGGTAGCACAGAGGCCATGAAACAATCTCATCCGTCACGTTTACAGGGCGAAGAAACGAACAGCCCTAAAGCCCCTCGACATACTACAGCTAATAATCCCTAGGCACTATGAGCTTGAGGGAGAGAATGAGGCGTATTCGTCAATTGTGATGTCTATAGTGGCGAGTTCCACAGCACGCCTGCCGCCCTGTTCTGCGCCAGCTCAATGGTCTGTCTGCTCCTGACCACATGCACATATACACACAGATGCGCATAAACAGCGACTGTCCAAGTATGTACATCCACACGCTCATACAGAAAGATTCCACACATTGATGCGATCCGGGAAGCAGACACCCGCTCTCCTCGTGGTAGTAGCTGCTCTCAACAGCACTGCATGTGAATCTATGTTCTATGTATCTCTACAGCAAAAGCAAGATGTCTGCCGATATGCAAACGCAATACTCGGAAAGTTTGTGTGCCCAGCAACCCTGGTGGTACGGTACGGCCTTGGGAGAAGAAGGGGGAGGAAGAAGAGGGAAAGTTTCTTGTTTGCCTACAATTGTAATATCTCCATGGCAGAGTGAGGGGCTGGCTGGCTGCACTGGGCTGTCGTTTTGGTGGTCGAGACACAAGAACATTCTTCTGTCGTTTTTACGTACAAAGAGTCCTTTCATGCAGAGAGTAAGAGCAAAAGGATGGGAGAGGAGGAGTGGGGAGCAGCATATTGTACTGCTCCTCGACTTCCCTCGCCCATTGTTCCCATCCGGGGAAGCCAAATGTTGCATTTTGTGTGTGTACATACATGAAAGTGGTAACAAATGAGGGGAACACACTTAGAACTCGAGCCACAAAGCAGTCAGATCAGCAAGAATATAGAAGTGGATGGCGAGAGAGAATAAGAGGAAGGATGTGAGAAAATGAGGAAGACACAGTGAGCAGAGCCCAAGCTCAGGGCTACAGGCAGAGAGAGCTAGAGCAAGCAGAGCAGAATGGAGACTGAGAAAACAGGAAAAGGAACCGTTGGTTTAGCTGCCCCTCCTACATACTTTGCTTCCTTTCCCAGCCTCTGAATTTTCTATTTTCCCGTGCCCGGTATGCGGGTCCCAGTTATGCACGAAGAACCCGCCTCCAGAGATTCGTGTGTCTAGTCTTGGTCTGAACGTCTTTTTTTGCCTACGTGATATTTGCTTCATATGAGACCAGCAACTAAAAGGGAAAGAAACAAAAGCCAATAGCTAGGGAAGTTGGGTTGGTCAGGCGATAAAGATCATGGGGGTGAGGAAGCAAGGAGAGACTAAAGAAGAGGGGAACTTGAGCTCCCTCCCCCCTCTCTCCCTTCCTCCTCCTCCTCTTCCTTCCTCTAGCAAGTGTTGCCAGCAAGGCCAGCTAAGAAATAGCGGTGAGGTATGGGTCAATGGAAACGGCCTTGGAGAAGTACACAGCACACAGGAAATAGCAAGTAGAAGGGGGGGGGAGGGGGGAACATGTAAGCTTCAATACTACAATGGCTGCTGATTTGCCTATCTGCTTATTATTATCCTTTGTCTATGCCTGTTTTTCTTTTTCTCGGCAACAAGCCTACTCAAACGTTGGGCAATGGTGTCTTTGGCGGATGGAGATGGTAGAGATAAGGCGTAAGAGAGCAGGAGAAGCTCTTCTGTCTGCTATATGGCCCGTGTGTCGCGAGAACATCTAATACAATGGGAAAGGAAGAGCTTCTTCAGGTGCCCAGTCAGCAGAACCAAGGCATCAAAACAAAAGCAAAATCGGGCGAACTGCAGAACTGGCAACCCGCAGGAGAGACGGAACAAGACAGGGGTCTTCTTCCTTGCTTGTGCTTCTACTTCTATGTCGACTTGCATTGATTACTTGCTTGTGCGTGATGCAAGAGAAGAACAAGAAACAGCCAGAGGAGGATCGACTGCCATATAGTGTTCTAGTAGTATATAGGGATATGCAAACAAGGCCGGTCGAGTGCATGAATACACCTTTGTACTATGCAGCGCAATGCATATCGTCCATGTAATATTATGTATAGAGAGAAGACGAAGATGACAGAGGGGTGGGTAGGCAGAGGATGGGAGGAGAGGGGGGCAGTCCGGCTACAGTGCAGGCCCTCCTCGTTGTTCCCATTCCTCCCCCCCCCTACCTATCTCATCGTTCGTCCTGCCAACAAAGCAGATAGGCAGAGAATGTGACCACCCTTCATTGCTCTCAACTGTATGACCGGCTGTACATGGATAGCCCCCATATAACCTCATCACCTACAGCCGTGTATTGCCACAGCCTATATCAGGACAATCCATCCGATAGTACGTGCAGGCTGCTAAATACGACCAGTTGTTGGGCTTTGTATGCCTGCATCAGGTTGTTGTTCTAGTTGCAGTCTCTTTCTCTGTATGTGTTCTTTGCACTGTCTATTGCCGAGAAGCCTCGCTTTTCACCTTGGCGCTTCCTCGAGTAGCCGTTTTCCGCGGCCTCGATGCATGGTGCAGTGCAGTTGTACTCGTATCGAGGCCACCGTCTCTTTTTTCTTTTTTTCTGTTAGACATGTAAGCCATTGACACCAAACCATTCAATCATGGCTTCGGACTTACAACGCAGGCTGCAGTTACAGCAAAAGCCGAACAGCGCTGGTCTACAAATGCGGTATCGATGCAGGCTTGTTTTGCCTCTCCCTTTCCCCCCCCACCCCCCCCACCACCCCCCCCCCCCCCCCCCCCCCCCCCC
>JAXHKN010000033.1:0-86038 GCA_038407165.1 Ceratocystis variospora | reverse complement strand
CCCCCCCCCCCCCCCCTTCCCTTCCAGATGCCTAGCTATAAGGGCCTGGACAGAGTAGAACTGGGATATATCCTGGCAGCCAGGACGGGACACGGAGACTTTGGCCAATACCACGACCGTCTAGGCCACCAGGGCCCACGCAGCTGCACCCACTGCAACCAGGTAAAAGAACGAGGGCACCAATTGACAAGCAGAAAACTGCCAAGGCCATGGAGCCAAAGGTTTACGGATAAGATACTGACAAGCACAAAGGCAACAAAACACGCTGCTGGCGTACTACATCGGAACCTAAAGCACCTACAGCCAAGGTGATAACTATAGCCTGCTTACACACAGGACACGACTACACGTGGAGAAAAATCCAAAAAATAAAAATAAACCAAAAATGGAGGGCAAGATTATTCTGAAAGGCTGGAAGGCTGGAAAGCTGGAAAGCTGGAAAGCTGTTGAAAGCCATAAGGCAGCAAATGGTCCGGCTACACGGACGTTCGGCATGGTTACACAACATGAACCTGGGCACTTAGCAGTGCTCGTTCTCTGCCACTACCAAGCACAACGCCAACGAATATCTTGATTTCTGCCGGGCTAGTTATATTCATTCACTATCTAGGAAAGTGTCGTTGCTTCCAGGCAAGCATCTTATGATCCTTCACTACGAAGACACCCGACGCATGGGTCAGATACAAGACAGTCCTCATAGTAGCCCGTTAACCTTCGCAGTGGGTGGCCAATACTAAATTATGGCACAAGATACCTTAAAGAGAAGTGATTCATTGGCAGGTCTGCCCCCCGGAGCTAGCGAAGCATAAGCCCACAGCCCTTCATCCAGACCAGTGCATGAAGAATAGACAGTGAAGAGATGGAAGCATCAAGGAATACCATTAGTGTCGGTTTCTTTCCAAAAGACAGGAAATAGCCTCAAACGAGCCCCCGCAGTGTCCGGAAGCTTGGTATGGTATAGCCCGGTCTTTCTCCTTGTTAAATGGCAAGGCCAGTTATAAAGAGACTATCCGCTCTCTTCTCCCTCTAGTCATGGCTGTTGATACTAGTCCTTTCTTCCCTTCTGTTCTTTTACACAGCAGTAATCATAAAACTAGACATTTAAAATTACGCATAGATCGGAAGAGCCCAATGAAGAGATAAGCAACGAAAAAAAGAAAAAGCCAGATCCCAAACAAAACTTATAAAGACGCCAGCCAGCCCAAGGCCAACCCAGAAATACATAAACAAGCCAAGAACGCCAGACCAAACCAGTCCAAAAGAAATCAACGAGGCAATCATAAGAAAAAATAGTTGCTGCTCATGAGCCGGCGGCGCCATCCATAGAAACAGCCCCCGGCATGTCTTCCCCTTCCGTCCTATGATTTTCTAGTTCTTCCTGTATCAACCTATTTCTCGGAGTGCTACTCCCTTCACTACAATCGGGAGACGCAGGTCGTGAGAAAGAACTATCTACATTTTCACCCATGGCGTTATTGTTGTTTCCACTAGAGCTATGTGCCTTTTGCACCTCTGCTTGCGCTTCTGCCTCTCCCATAGCCCCAGCCGTCATCGGCGATCCTGCCAACGGGCCTAGCCCATCTGGAGTATTTCCCGCCTCGTGCCGTCGAATCGGCACCGGCGAAAACGGGCGAACACCACGTGAGCGATTAAACTCAGCACCGCCCATGAAGGAGTCTGCTCCAGGGCTTGTCCGGCCTGTAGACGGCGCTAGAGAGTCTTTGTGCGAAAGCCCTGCTAGGCTACTGTACGCGCCGTCAAGCAGGCTATGACTGTGGCTATGATTGTAGTTGTGGCCACCGGCACCACTACCAGTGCGCTCGTGGTCGTCAGCCAGAATGCTCATAGGCGGGAGAATGCTAAACAGCTTCGCATCGCCACCAGATGTGCCTGTAGACGAAGATGAAGCGGCGGCTGCTGCTGCTGCTGCTGCAGTACTCAATAGGCTAGCAGATGAATTCGAGGCACCCAGAAGTACGCCCCCGGCATCTGCCAAGGTGCCACGAAGCGCATCGTCGTCGGGTGCGAAGAGATCAACGCCTTTTTCCAGCAAATCCTCAAGTCCGCCTCCAGACCAGCCTTTGCGTGCCAGGCCCTCGAAAATATCCACTTCGGCTCGCACCAGACTACAGGCGGCATCAAGAATCGTAGCACTGGTATGCTGACTGTCGCGCAGCAGAGTTGTGGCATGTGCACCATGCAAGGCTGTCAGACCGTCAAGTTTATCCGTCAGCTGCACAAGATGAGCACGAAAGGCGCTGACGTGGCGACGGCGCTGCTTGTGTAATTTAAGGCCTTCTTTTTCAAGACGGCGAATTTCACGGCTTTGTTGAGCCACGGCACGCTGGTATATCGCTTCCTCCTCTTCAACGTCACGTCGCCATTTGTCCAGCTCGTGCAGTAGCGGCACTTCAAACGAACGGTAGACCGTTTCGCTAAGAATTTGCTGATGGTTGGCTATCAACTGGTGCACGCCAGCAGCAGACAGTAGCAGATCAGCCGTGCAAGTACCCTTTGTGACAGCAGCGGCAGCAGAAGATACAGGCATAGCATTAACAGCATCGGCACGGGCTTCTTTTAAACGGGCGCAAGACTCAAGTGCAGCCCCAAAAGCCGAGGCTGACGACGAAAGAGTAGCAAGAGCAACACGATAGGACTTGGCAGTAGTTAGCAAGTCACCGTAGGCATCTTGGCTCTGAGCTAGATCGGCCTTAGTCAGAACCGACTGAACGGGGCGGGGAGGTTGAGGAACTGGGACAGTGTATTGAGAGGCGGGGCGGGCGGTGGAAGCGAGGGAGTAAGCGGGAGAGGACGGCGGAACGTCAGAAGACGAAACAGAGGCCGAAAGCGGTGTGCTAGGACGGGGGCCCGTAGGTGTCGAGGAACAAGAATAGGGGGCCATAGCGGGCAAAAGACAAGGACGTCTCGGGGGATTTTACTTGTTTGATTTAGTCACAGGCTTTACAACGTTTGGACAAGCTCTGAGAATCTGTCGACGTATAAAAATCACCACGAGAAGCGAGACAACAAAAGTAGGACGACGGTCGTTCCAAGAGGAAGGCTAATAAGAAGGACAGGGGAAAGAAAGGCTTCTAGTTTTAATGACCAACTAATAGCGCCATTGCTTTCAGGCTAGTAGGAGTGAGAGCGCAGACATAAACACAGCGAGCGAGCCGAAAGTAAACAAAAGCAGCGCAGCACACACAGAAGGCAAATGGGAGAGAGAAAAGAAGAGGAAAAGATTGAAAAAAAAAATGAATAAAAAATGAATAAAAATAATAAATATGAATAAAAAACGACGGAGGGCTCAGGCGTTCATCACGATGTAAAAATAGAAGGAAAAAAAAAAAAGAATTAACCATTCCATTGAGTCTTGACTATTTACTAATTGGCAATAAAAAAGGCACAGTAGTGACGCCGCCGCCGTACGTAGCACCTTCAGCGGATCCTGCTCTGTAGCTTTAGCACTTGAGCTTGGTATTACTGGGCGTCTCCAGGCAGCTTTAGCACTTGAGCTTGGTCTACCAACTGTTAGTTCGCAGCAATACCACGGCAGCTTCAGCACTACCTCAGCGCTGTCACAGTGGTAGTCGCCTGTATTTATAGGCTCCCCCATGTTGCGCTTGCCATATAATGTCCACTAACAGCCCACTTGAAACGCATGTGAGGCAACGTGCCTGAGTGGTTAAAGGGTATGACTCGAATGAATGGACTGGTTCATCTCGTGACATCATATGGCTTCGGCCGCGTAGGTTCGAGTCCTGCCGTTGTCGTGCGTCGCTTTCTCTATTTTATCCTTTTTTTTTATTTCGCACGTCGACAGCACGCCATCCAACACATCGCAAATCAGACTTGCCATAACCCAAGCTCAATCTATCTATCTTCTCCGTAAAACAATGGAGCCACACGCAAGTAACGCAAATATGAATTTCCCAAAATAGAACTCCCAAAAAAAATGAATAAAGCAAAACAGGAGAGCAATCCAAAAGCCCACATTACAGCCAGTCCCATCTCCCCGGCCTTGTCTTCTTTTACAGTCTCCTCACTTGAGCTCTTGCCTCATGGTCTCAGAAACCCCCCCCCCTCTTGTCTTCCTGTCTCCCCTCACTCCTCCCGATTCGTCCGGAAAATCTCGCCACCAAACAACCCAAACCATGCATCTAGGAACCATACCACCTTCCAGTACAAACTTGCACGCGCCCAATCAAACTCGCCTAGCTCCGATCGTGGCACAGCACTACCCACCATGCTCCCGCTGAACCAGTTAAGAAACGGCACTGCTGCTACCACTCTCTGTGCCATGCTTTGTTGGGGGAGAAGAGCTTGTTCAGCCGGAAGGATCTGTACGCGGCGGGCCGTCGGGATGCGCCGGCAGTATGCGCCATTGGTGGCAGCCCCAGTAGCACCGTTACCGCTGCTGTTGCCGTGCACGTCTGTAGCGCCCGCCATAGCCACATCATCATCGTCAAACACCGTTGGTGCAAAGCTAGATGTCGCGATGCCCATACTATGACGTCGCATAGGAAATTGGTTTATTTTTGAGACTGCAGATCCAGAGGCAAAAGCCTGCTCACCACCATCGAGTGTGTTCGTGCCTGAATCAAAGGTATTCGACGATGTGTGCGAGTACGAAGGCGACGTCTCATCAGCCCCGTCACCCATGGTAGTCATGGTGGATCGCGGGAAAGCACTATTGCTCGTTGCGCGCTTGAGAAAAGGGTTGGTCGTGTTCTGCAGCCCCGCAACACCCTTGTTGCGTGCCGGAGGATCAAACAAATTACTCAAGTCTGGCACCGCTTCGTCCTTCGGCGGCGCAACCCCAGTCCACGGCTCAGCGCTCACCAAGTACCCCATTATATTCTGCGGCGATGCCATTCGTGCTGCCTCGGCTGCCTCGGCGCTCTCAAACGTCACCTTGACCCAATGCTCGCCGCCAGCAGCCATATTGACCTTGGCGCGCTCGTCGGGAGTCAACGCACGACGCTGCGTAAAAGCTGGATCTGTCAATTCAGAGCGGTAACGGCGCTGCTCCATGGGAGCCATGCGCGGGTAATCCTCGCAAATTCGGCCGGCCAACTGCTCGAAGTGAGCAATTGCCGCATACTGCTGCGTTGAGTTGCGGTATCCGCGCAACATAATCTCGATGGGTTCGCGATGGTTTTGAGCCTGGTTCTGGTGATTACGATGGTGATGATGTGTGGCGGGTGATGCGCCACCCATAGTGACATCTTCGAGATCAAGCAACGCGCTATGTGAAACAGCTTTAGCCAGCGATGATGGTCGTCGCGGTGCAGAGTTAGACGAAGGTCCGCCAGCTGCACTGCCACTGCCAGTTGCCGAGTTGCTATTTGCGTTGTTGGGCGCAGCGGCTTGCATTGAGACCCAGTCACCAAAAATCTTGTCGGCCACGGCCTGGGTCGGGTTGTCGCGTTCACGTCGGGGCGTGCCGGTTCGCGAGCGTGATCGGCGATTAGATTTGCCAAAGGAGCCTGTCTCCGCTACCGCTCGTCGGTTACGCGTCGGGGGCATCCCACCTTCTTGCCTATAGTGCATACAAACAAACAAACTGGTTAGCTTTTGTTTCAGAGAAGGCTACTTGGCCACGGGACGTACTGGGAAAAGACCATGGCGTATGGTCTTTGAATGCCATCCGCACCGACGTAGAGTTCCTCATCAGGAACATTGTGAAGAATTAAAGGGGCCATTGTGAACAGGCAAGTATGTGCTATACGATAGCTAGATGTGCTTCGTTGATGTTGACTATTTCTCAGAAAATGACAAAGTCTGAACAAGGCTAGCTAGTAGTGGACTAACGAGGCTGAGAAAACCAAGTATTGGAATATGAGATCCAACCCAAGGCTAGAAAAGGGAGATAAGAGTATAAAAAAGCAAGGGCAGTTATAGAAACCCAATCACTAGTTTGTCGTGAACAACAGCTGGATAACGGAGCTCCTAGATTTGTAGCCGCCTAACAAGGACCACAAGCCAAAACTTCTTGGAAAACTTCTTGGTGCTATTGGCCCAGCAACCAAAGCCAGCGTCTAGATCACGTGGATGTTTATATTAGGGTTAGTCGACATCTTAAATTAAGTCTAGGGCAAAGCAATGCATCTATTCAGCAGCTAGTACGGAAACGAGATTAACCAAAACATTATTAGAGATGTAAATCAGCTTTGCTATATACAATTGTCTAGGGCGATGAAAATATACAGCCCATCAGAGACATTATTTGGTATCAAAATGTACAAAACACAATAAGCCTATATACAGCCTGAAGATCCATATCTTCTCTTCTTACTGCTATAGGAGACGACTCGGTCAGTATCGAGCCTTCGCTTACACAAGGATATTATAGCAAACAAAACAAAAAGGGGGGGAAAAACCGCACAAGACAGTGCTATAGACAAAAAAACAACAAAGGAAAGAATAGGTCCACTCTAGGCACCATGTTATCGGTCGCCCGGATTAACACGTACTTCGTTTCGCAACGCCGTCGGCCCCTGGAAGCCCGGTCGCACTGGCCCGGCGCCCGATCCAGCACCGGCTGCCATAGCCACTGGCCTTACATTATGCAGCTCAAGAGATCCTTGCTTACGCTGATCTTTGCGCAGTTCGCCCAACCGTTGGTCGCCCTGGACGTACTGCTTCTTGAACTGGTAGAACGATACCGGTCGTGGACGGCACAACACTACAATCCAGTTGCGCCAGATGCTGCCCTGGCTAAAGGCACGGTAGCGCTCTGATTTAGTGAACTTGTGAGAATTGATGTACTCGCGCGTTGTCTCACCACGTGCCATTAGGAAAATATGGTAGCAAGTGAGCGCCAACGGATATAGCCCAGCCAGCACTCCGTAAATTACCATGGCAAAGGGAACGGGGAATTCACTGATAGCGTCACTAAAGTCGACCTTCTGCCGATTCTTGTAAACCAGCAACTGAGCCAGACACGCGCCAACCATATACAGTGACAGGAAGGCGGCCGAAGAGACAAACGTAAAGAAAAAGCGGTAGTTGCGACGCCCAACACAGTTATTGAGCCACACACAGTGGTGGTCATGGCCCTCGATGCAGTTGTCGCACAGTCGGCAATGGTGGGCACGAGGGGGTCTCCAAATATCGCAGGTACGGCAATGCTTGACTGGTACCTCCATAGCAGCCGTAGCGGCCTCGGCTGATTTTACCAAGACCCAATCGTTGGTAGGCAGCAAAGATGCCGTAGGGTTTTCGGATGTGTCCTCAGGAAAGGAATGTAGGTTTCTCGGTAGAATCTAAAACACTCATGTCAGCACACAGTCCTGCAACGCGGCACGGTGCATGAAAGAAAAAGAAAAAAGAAAAAAAACCAACAGCATGAAAGAGAAAAGAGATGGGAAGTCACAAAAAAGGAAAGATAAATAATTGAAAATTACTTACTCCGGGGTCTGATGTAGACGCACGTAAAAATGATGACAAACATAAGTACGCAATATACGCGAACGTCAGCGGAATTGCTGGGCTGATATGCTTCCAAATCCACTTTGCTGAGAAACCAAAGAACAGCCCGATAGGCAGTGCAACAAACACACCCGTAGCAATATTAATGGGCTTCGCGTGGGTATTCTGAAGTCTGCCATTTAGACAAAACACCGTATTACCATCAAAGTACTGGTATACCTTGAAACCGGACCCCCCACTGTTGAGCTGAGACTTGCCATTGGATCCCGCCGCCTTAGCCGAGGTTTTAATGTCCTCAACGTCATCATGCGATTCGGTAGATGCTAGACGTGGCGATGAAGCTGCTGAAGCCAGTTTTTCGGCTCCATTGTTGCGGGCTTGGCTAGCTCCTGTGGGGTTAAATAGGCTGGAACGGAAAGAACGAGAGGTCTTGGCGGGAGACCGATTGTGCGTGCGGACGGCTTGCGTATTCTTTGACGTGGAGTATTGCCTGGAAGTGTCGACAATAAGCTCAGTATCTCGGTCTCTTCGGCGTTGTAGAGGCTTCATGCTCTCTGTTAAGCTTTCTTGAGGGCGGTGGCTAGTAGGGCTTGTATTGGCTGTCAACCGATGAAGTGTCTCCTGGTCTGTCCACTCAGTTCCGCGCGACGGCGGCGATTGAGCGTGATGATCGCGGTCATCTTCACCAAAAGGCTTTCCCATTCGAGCCAATCCGGCAGAGAAGTTTGTCGCGGCATTTGTTGGGGCCATAGCCGAAAGGGCGCTGTGCGTACTAGGAGTTTCAGACGGCCGCCGTCCGGCTGTACCAGCACGCTGGGCCTGTAGTTTTTGAGAGCTCATGGGATGGAAGAAAGCTTGATTGGCCACTGACGGTACATGGTTGCGGCTATTATGGCCACGACTTCCAATGCCTGATCGACTCATGATGCTAGTAGCAGTTGTAGTACTACCACCCCCAATGCTTCCACGATGTGCATTCCCGGCACCAGAGGTAGAAAAGTGTGGCACACGAAGAGGCTGGTTGCCAGACCAAGCACGAGCGGACGTTCCTGTACGGGCGGTTTCAGGTCTTGACGCGACTTCGGAGGCTAGAAGACTACGGCGTTTGTTTCCCGAGGCCTCGCCAACACTGCGGATGTGACTGGCAGTTTGCGAAGCGGTTTCGTGGTCGCGATCGCCCTCTTCTGAGGCAATATCGGTCATTCGGGACGAAATAATACTGGGCGGACCGGCTGTAGGCTGTGGCGGAGCATGGGAGTAATGATTTGTTGCATGGTGAGAGTGTTCGGTCGCGGTTGACGCAGAGGCCAAGTCGTTGGCGTTGGCGGCCATAATAAAAGGGGGGACTGCTATAATAGAGGTACTATTTTCCAAGGGGTAGTGGGTAAAAGCGCTTCGCGATAATTGTAGCTTCGCGCCAAAAATAATGCTGCCGGTACCTGATGAGGTCTTTTTTGTTGAATATTAAGCAGAATAAATGGCAATGAAATATACAAATGACTGAGTTTCAGAAGAAAATATAAAAAATAATAAAATTTTCTCAGGTCCAGGTCAAGCAAAGGCCATCGTCAAGGGGAGGGGGGAAGCAAAAGCGAGTAAAAGCGATGGAAGAAAAGAGAAAAAATCGTGTGACTGTCAAAAATGGGTGACAGACAAGGTGATCATAACCTTAACAAATAGCACCAAATTGTAGCATGAAAAGTGAAACACACATAAAGAGGAAAATGCAGAAATAAAAGCGACGATCAAAAGTCGCTGAAGAGAAGGAGAAAGGAATAGATATATGAGAAGAAAAGTCGTGCTTTTTTAGACTAGGAAATTACGATACACTGATAGTAGGTAGTAGACAAGCTTGTGCTGTGCTATATTGGGGAGGGCCTAAAACAGGAGGAGGCAGTGACAAACAACCAGACAAACGGCTGATGATAAAATGAAAGAGGGAGCAAACAAAGACGATGGTTCGGTTCAGACAAGGCAATTGCATTGGCTAAGCACCGTTCCTTCCCTTCACTATCTTACATACAGTACTTCATGCCATTGATGCGGAATCTTCACATCACGAGTTTGTACATCTGCATCTGCATGCGTCTCAACCTGCAAGTCCTATCGTCTTGTTCTTCATTTTTTTGCTGTTCTTTTTGTCTGCTGTATATTGTCTCTTTGTTGTTGGGGTTTTTGCAATTGATTAATTTGCCGGCTCTTTGACCCGTCTGTGTCCATCTATTTCGGTCCTAGTATGTCTTCTTTATTTACGTGCCTCAGCCCTGCAAGCTTTGCATCTAGTCACTAAAACAGTAACAACTCCAATATCCAATAGGGATCACTGGCAACTGCAAACTGCACCTTGCACAAAAGCACACAAAGTTTCTTTTCTCTGCCCCTCCCCTCTTCCTTCTTAAATCCTATCCTGCGGGCTTACCACCTTCCCTAGCTTCGGAGTGTGACAGCCCTGAGCCCAAATTAATGTCCTACATAAACCTTCACGCTTCTGAGCCTCGAGGAAAGCTTGAAAATAGAAACATTAGGGTTAGTGTAAGCTAGCTATAAACCCTAAGCAAGGCTGGGTGCCCAGCTTTTCAGGCAACCATGACGACAGATGACTAGCCAACCAATCAAAAGTCGCGTGCAGTCCGTCTATTTTTCTGGTAGGCGAAGTTTGAACCATCTGTGAACAACCCGATTGTAGCAGAGCTTCTCCTCTGATTTATCTTCTCCCTAGGGACACGTCAATTCGAAAACACACGATTACTCAACTGTTGTCAGAAAACATTCGAAAGAACAAAAAAAATGTCGTCGTTTGTCGCCCGCCGTTTCCTGTCTACCACCGCTCGCCGCATGACGGCTTCAAGCAAGGTTGAGCTGAAGAAGGATAGCAAGAAGAACCCCGAGGTCATTGTAAGCTCTTCGCAGTTTTCCGACAGCTTCTCTTTTTGGGAGGGGGATTAAGTGCTGAAGCATATACTGCTTTTCGGAGGTGCTCCAGAAATTACGGTGACACACACACATATGCTAACAACTGATGCAATGTAGATCCTGGGTGCTGTTGTTGCCTGTGCTCTGGGCGGTGCTGGCCTGTACTTTGGTAATAATGCTCCTTTGCCGCTTTTTCTTCCTTCCGGAGTTGATCATGCACACACAGCTCCCGGCCATGATTCCCCGATGCGGCTCACCGGCTGCCATGTTTCTGCTCCGGGTTGTTGGTGTCGTGCCGAATATACACCACACCGTCTACCCTAACGCTTTGCGCCGATATGCATGTCCCGAAGCATTGAAAAGTCGCTGACGATGATTTTCCCTTTGCAGGCGCTAACCCTACCCACGCCAATTCCGAGGCCTCTGTCGCTGTCGCCTCTCAGGCTTGGGAGAACAACGGCTCCGGAAAGTACCAGTACTACCCCGGTGGCGACGTCAGCAAGGCCCCCAGGGATGCTCCTAGCGCCCTGAATGTCGTTGTTGTGCCCAAAATGACCCTGCCTGCGGTGAGCATTATATTCATATGTCTTCAATGATAACTCCTGTATAGTCCTTAAGCTAACCAAGTCACCATCCGCACCCACAGGACGTCCACGAGCGCTACAACAAGTGGGGCAAGGAGGGCTACCCCTAAAGAACCAGATAGATGTATACACTGTAGTTGAGCTCTTTTGTTCCGATATAATTCCTCGGCAGTCTAAGCCTCCGTGGACACGAGATATGCGAGGCTGCTTCAATGCTAACACCCTGTGAATTAGCCGCACCATGATGCTTTCGTACATGTGTGTATCGGGTGGTGAATTGCCTACCGCGTGGTATACAAAGAGAACAAGAGCGCGAGAAAAACTTGGGACTTGATGTATTTTCGTTGTAACTTTTGTGAATAATAAACCAAAGGCGCAGATATCAGACAAGGTGGCAGCCTAAGAAGAAGGAAACCAATGTTCGTTTCCATTTTCATGTCAATATCTATGTTATTTGTTTACTGCATGTATATTATCACATCTATCATTGCCTCGTATCGTAGCGCTTTTGTATATCTCGGGCTTTACGCAATCAAAGTCTCAATATCGGCCGAGGTAAATCCAAACAGGTAGAGCATGTCTAGCATCGACTCGCTGTTCAGCCGCGCATCTGCCGCCATTTGAACCTTGGGCTTTGCGTTCCAAGCCACGCCCAGCAACCCTGCTTTCTCCAGCATTAGCAAATCATTTGCCCCATCGCCACAGGCCACAACTTGCGTCATGTCAACCTTCTCCTTCTCTGCAATCTCGATCAGGAGCTCGCGCTTGCGTTCAGGACCGACAATCTTGCCTAGCACCTCTCCCGTAAGTGTGTTGGTAGCCGGGTCAATCACTACCTCATTGGCATGAGCGTGATCTAGACCCAGTTCACCTGCTAGCCAGCCCGTCAATGGGAGGAAGCCACCTGAGAGCACAGCCGTCTTGACTCCTAGTCGCTTCAAAGCACGCACTAGCTGTGGCACGCCCTTGGTTACATCGATAACAGGGCGTAGCTGCACGAAAATATCCGCCGACAAGCCAGCCAGCAGCTTGACACGTTCGCAGAAGGCTGAATCGAACTGTAACTCTCCGCGCATGGCGCGCTCAGTGATTTCAGCCACACGTGCTGCCAGGTCGGGTGGGTCACGGATGGTAGCAGCTAGCAAATCAATGACTTCCTGGGTAATCAGGGTGGCGTCCATGTCAAAGACGACAAGACGTGGGTGGCGACGCCATAGAGACTCGTACTGCAGGACGACCTCGACGCCCCATTCGCGCTCGAAGCCATAGATCTGTTCATGCTTGCGAAGATCAGCCAGGCTGAGCAGCTCGCGACTAGGGGCCGGCGTTAGCGTGAACTCGACGACGCGCGGCCGTTCCTGGTTATCAAGGCAGCGGTGTGACGAAGCCAGCTGCGACACGCCGGCCGGCAGTGGGAACGATGACATGAGGTGCAGGAAGGCGGCAGTACATAACGGGGAGACATAGGAGCCGTAGATGTGGTCTAGCTGCTCAGTAACCTGAGCCGGAAATGGCGGTTCCAGCGGGAAGGCAGCCATGGAGGCAGCAGGGGAGGAGACTCCATTTTTGGGCGCGCCGCGGTAGAAAAGAGTGGCAATGAGCTTGTCCGGGGCACCAGTCGCGGAGGAAGAGTTGGATGCAGGAGGCACGCAGTTTTCGTGGCTGAGACTGTGCTCAACACCAGAGCTGATAACGCCCTGGCCCTCGACTGGGATGCCGTTGAAGGCGTACTTGCTCTGCGGAGTCTGTGCAGAGATAGCCTCAGACATGGCGGCGGATTCTTCAACCACGGAGTCTATGCCAGGGTGGTTGACGGCCGAGGCGGTAGGGGAAGTAGCGGTGGCCGGAGCGCGATATTGCTGATGTTCCTTGAGGAATGAGTTGCTACGGCCAAAGTCCTTGAGCGTTGGCCGCAAGGCTCTGGAAGTGGCGGAAGACGGAGCGGGATGATCTGACATGGCGAAAGGGCGGGATATATATTTATTCAATGATATATTCTTTTCATTTATTGCTATTTTTATTAGAACAAGATTTCCAGCGAGATGAGTGGGAGAAAAGAAAAGAAAAGTAGGGACCGAGTAAAAAAGGTAATATAAGGCCAGTCTGAGCCAGTATAGCCTTGCTGTTCCAAAGCGTTAGTCCTGAAGACTTTGAGGCTCAAAGGCTCTGGGGCTCGTTGGAGGCCGACGACAGGAAATGGTTATGCTTGTGCGTTAGTGATGGGTTTGATGCTCTCGGGCTCTCTCTATTATTTTGCTTGCTTTGTATCTGCTCTGTGAGTCTTGAAAGTAACGACAGATTTTTCTTTTCCTTTTCTGTATGCTTGGTTGGTGGGTTAGTCGTTGTGTAACAAACCCTGAGGATGATGTAAGACCCTAATCTATGACGTGAGCAAAAGGAGGGGCTGAGATGAAAGCCAACGGTACTGTGGGCACCAGCTGGAGACCCGCCCGTCAGCGGCTGACTTAGCAACGGCACAGTTCGATTTATAGCGCATCCCCATTGTCGTCGTCGCCGCCTCTCCCTAAACTTCTAAGATGTCCAGAAGGAAAAAGATTAGGCCCAGTGCCATGGAATTTATTCACTAACTAGCCAATCACATGCTTCGGTCGGCCCTTTGCGAAAGCCTTAGCGTGGATGTCGTGATTTGACATTTGAGCCCCGCTTTTATCCCTATAATTCAACCAGCCTGAAGGGGCCGCACTCTTTTGTTAGTATGAGCAAAACTACGAGGGCGATGGTGCAATTCGCATGGGACCAAGATGTAAGAGGAACCAAGGCTGGACACGTAGAGCCAATGTGCTCTGCGTAAGCAAGTTGCTGAAAATGTTTTGATGTGCGATGTGTAATGTTCAATGTGCGATGCGTGACGTGTGCTCTGCTATGCTATGCTATAGGCAACAAAGAGTTGTCAAGAAGTTCAAGTTGCATCTAAGCCATCGCCCATATCAGAGACTATAGATAATGAGGTAAGCAGAAATACGTTCAAGCCAGTAGACTGGGCCAGCCCAGCCAAAGAATGGCGCAATAGTCAGCAAGATTGCTGTTTCCTCTGGAGTTGGTTCCCATCTACGACACAGCCTTCGTTAGAGAGGCATTACTCAGCAGGCTTTGGCTAGCCAGCAGAAGGGAAGTCAATGGACAACCCCGTTTTCTTGACCGATAAAACTACCTGGTGCTGTAAGTGCGGATGTACACCTTCTATGTGTTTACCATCGGCTGTGTACTTCCAAAGCTCTTACAAAGCAGACCTGGGCCTCGCCACACAGCCCAAACTCACTTGCGTGTTAGTCGTCTTCGAATTTTTAATCGGCGTTTAATTCTTATTCTTTTTCCAATTTTAAGTTATTCCCCCCCCCCCCCTTAGCGGGTTTGCTGGCAACTGGAAACGGAAACCGGCAACCGGGGCGTCTATTGCGTGATCGACTTGCGAGATATGGCCAAGTTCCTTCTCTCTAGCCAACTCTTTATATTGGTTTTGTCCTTCTCTGGGAACTCCTCGTTTCTTTTCCTCCTCTCAATTCTTTCCTTACCAATTTTGCCCATCTAGACTTCTCAGTTTCTCTTGAGCAATAATATACTTAAAATACGTTGATCTCCACTTCTTACCATTGTACTGTGTTGTCTACTTTCTTCTCTCATATTCTCGTTCCTTCACCATGGCTACCTCTCCTGCTCCTAGTGTCTCTGACGACACTCACGTCACCATGTCTGCTTCCACCCTGTCCCTAGCATCTACGGCCATTGACGCCGATGCTGTGTTTGACAAGCCCGAAGACCTGTCCGTCTCTAGTCCTTCCTCAACCTACTCTACAGCTCCCATCAGGGCTCCCAAAATCAGCCTCACTGAAGACCACCTAGCTCATCTCAATACCCAGTTTGAGGGCATGGATGCCATGGACATTCTACGCTTTGCCCTGATCATGTTCCCCGGCCTGTATCAGTCTACGGCTTTTGGCTTGACTGGTCTAGTCACCATGGACATGCTCTCTAAGATCCAGGAGTCCAACCCTCAACTCCCACGAACTGAAGTCTTTTTCCTTGACACTTTGTACCATTTTGACGAGACCTACAACCTGATTGATGCCGTCAAGGCCAAGTACCCCAGTGTCAAGTTGCACATTTTCAAGCCCGACAACACAGCCACGGTCGCCGACTTTGAGGCCATCTATGGCGCCAAGCTATACGAGACCATGCCTGACCTCTACGACTGGTATGCCAAGGTTGAGCCACTGGACCGCGCCTATGCCACGCTTGGTGTTTCAGCCGTACTCACCGGACGTCGTCGCTCGCAGGGAGGCTCACGAGGCTCTATTCCTGTTGTTGAGTTTGACGAGGAGCGCGGCATCGTGAAGATCAACCCACTGGCCAGCTGGGACTTCAAGCGGGTACAGAGCTACATCAAGGACAATGGCGTGCCCTACAATGCCCTGCTTGATCGTGGCTACAAATCAATTGGCGACTGGCACTCAACGTCGCCCGTGGGAGAGGGTGAGGACGAGCGTGCGGGCCGCTGGAAGGGCCAGAACAAGACCGAGTGCGGCATCCACAACCGCAAATCCAAGTACACGCAGCTAGTGTCTGCTCCAAGCCAGATCACAGTTTAGGGCCTCTCTCTATGATTCTCCCTAAAAACATTAGTAATCGGGACATTGGCTGAGCTAGGGAGACTGCCAACCGCCAATAAGCCTCTTACGAGTGATGACTCTTATTTTTCTTTCGCTTCGTTGTTATTCTCCATTGCAGGCGTTTTTTGTTTGTGGGTTCGTGATATCGGGTTAACAGGGTGAAAGGTGCTCGTTATAGGGCGTTTTGTTGTTTGTTTTACTCTGGCCATTCGAGATACTGACTATATCGGAGCCGCTAGCTACTCCATATATAAAAATATAGCATATATATTCAATGTTGATATGTTTTTCTTGATTGCAATTATGAAAATGAGGCGTAACACCGTATTGGGCTCTGATGTCACACGGGTACACACAGGTCTAGGGTTATATAAACAATGTAACCCTATACTCAAGATTTTTCCCTCCTGACTTCATTTCACTTTCTTGTGCGGGACATCCATCAGCCACCTGGAACTCTCTCATCAGTTACGATCCAAGGGCTTTTTTCAAAAAAGGCTTTACTCACACCCATCTCACATATCTCTCCCTGCGTGATGAATCCTCTTCCGCCATCCCCTGTATCGTTTGCAGCCAAGAAGGCCAAGATTCTTGAGGGTTTAGAGGCTCCTGACGAGGAATATACTGATCTCTCACCCAAAGGCTCGGTAGACATTGGCATTCGCCCGTTAATCCGCGACATAAACTGTATTGATGGGCTGGTCACAACGAGTAGCTGTGCAGGACGTGTCAGTGTCTTCGTCGAGGGCCGCAAGAAAGCTTCGGCTCAGGCAACACGCGAGGCCGATGTCGTGACCGATCAGTGGCGTGGTGACGAGACAGATACAGAGGCGGCGCGGTCAGATGCAAGAACGCTGGCAGCTGTAGGCGGTAAGGGTGGCGGCGGCACGTGGCTTTTTGTGTCGCATGATCCTGTGCACAAGGGCAACAGCGACTGGAGGTCAATACTAGGTCTCCAGGGCCCGCAGGCCGACAAGGCACGTCCAGCCAGCGGAGACGAGAGATTAGTGCACTTCAAGTTTGAGCCTATGGTGAGTCGGTTCTCCGGTCCACCATTCAACACGCCGTCAGTCTGCGTCGACCATGTTTCCATGTTACTAACCAGATCCTTACTACAGATTTTACATATCCTTACAGCATCGCCTGTCCACGCACAGCTCGTCCTCCGTTGTGCCCTCCAAGCAGGCTTCCGCGAGAGCGGCTCTCTAAACATCATGCCCGACACAGCATCTGGCACAGTTACGCCAATGGTTGCTGTAAGATCAATGGGGCTCAGTTTTGAATCCTTACTAGGCCATCGGCGCGACGAAGGTGGTGCTGAGGCTGGCAAAACCACACTCTATGTTCCCGAGGATTACCTAGACATCATCATGAACCTGGCCAATGAACGGTTTGTCGAAAATGCACGGCGTATTGCGCGCTTTCGGGACGCATTTTTGAGCGCGTTTAACAATGTGGGTGCAGCAAAGAAGAAGAAAGGCCAGGAGGGCGCGGAGTGGGAAGATGCAGAAGTGCGGAGGGCAAGGAAAAGAGAAGAGGGGTTGAGGAAGCGGGACGAAGCAAAAAAAGCAGCAGAAGTAAAGGAGACGGCCAGCCAGAGCAGCGAAGTACTAGATCTCGAAGGAGGGCTGCCAATGTTATAGTAAGAACAATAAAATCCGATATCAACGCCACAGAACCTCAACCTGTATTCGTACATTATAGCATGACACCACACCTAGCAAGGCATTCCCGTCCCATATTCAAGACATGCAGGAAATATGGCGCCAAGACCTAGTGAGAGGTACTTACACGGCCCCCCTTTTTCTCCTCCAACCGGCTGCTCCCTCTATCGTCTATAGATATACATTCAGTCCGTCCAGGGCCTCCTAGTATGGCCCATGGCACTCGGTGCTTAAGCAGTCACCTTATCCACCCACGACTTTTCCAGAGCCTTAACCTCATCCTTGAAGGCCTGCACTTCTTTCCAGCAATCTAGCGGCCGGCGGTCGTGTTCGCGCAAGCAGCGCACGACGTTCCCACGCGCAGCCTCAACACTAGGCGGCAGCTCACGCAGGTTCTTGCGCGCCTCAAGCTTGACACGTAGGTTCTCAATATCCTTGCTAACAACGTGGCTTGTCAACGACTCGTCAGTCTCAACAGGGACAGCACCCAGACGCTCCTGCACAGCGGCCAAACGGGCGTTTTCAGCATCGTGCAGTTTGGCCAGCTCGGCTGCTACCCGAGCTTCAATATGAGTCTCAAGCAACTTGGCGCGGGAAAGGTCGGTCTGATGTGAGAGATTGGAAGGAGAGCAATGGTGCTGGTTAGCTATATCCAAGTTCCATGAGAAAGGTAGAGAGGGGAGAGCGGAGAGGGGAGAGGGTAGAGGGAAGAGGGAGCGGGGCTTCTACCGGACTCCGACGCCCGATAGCCAAGGAAAACAATTAGGGCATGTTTTAGCGTACCTCTTTGCTGGACTGCAGGGACTCAATCAGGTCATGCGAAACGCCGGTAGGACCAGACCTGCAAAAAGGCAAAAGCAAAACGAGGAGCTTGTCAGCTTGTGAAGAAGCACAACCAACAGCACGACAGCAACAGAAAACACAAGACACTACTCACGCCTTCCACTCCTGGGAGGTTTTCGAGGAAGAGGCACCCATGGTGAATTATGTAGAAAGCGAAGCTGAGCAAAAGAGAAATATAGCCGAATTGTTATCTTGAGGTCAAGCCGGGCGAACGGACAGGACGGCGGTTATTTTTCGTCGAGTTGTAGGAACAGTTGAATCGCGGATTTCCGGATGTCGGTGTTTTATTGTTTCATGGATATGCTACACTTGGCACTGGAGGCAGCATGAGCATTCAAATCAGACAAATGTACCTTGGACAAAAGCACGAAGAGTCAATTGGTGTATGTGTGCAGAATGACGATCAAAAAATTGAATATTTTCTTGAATATTCCTTTTTCTTTCATTTGCCTCTGCCGATCTTTTAGCTTCTGCTGCTGATTTTCAACCAAGGCTCTGGCATAGCCTTGGGTTTCCGGTTAAACACCGGTCAAATATATTGGAAAAAGTGGCACAGCGCCACCTAGACTCAATGGGCAGGCAGGCTATGGTAAATAAGCGAGGTCAATCGATTTGACTTGGTAAAGAAAAATACAAGAGGCGAGATGAAGACCTTGGCTTATGCATGATGATCTCAGCGAGATGACTACTTCTCATGAGCACAGAGCCGCCATAGTCCTGCTGACAGCACCATATGTCGTGTATTTCTCTCCTTTCGATTGGGTAACTCGACTCGATTTTTCGTCGTGAAGTCCTTCTGACCCCAACAGTTCTAGCGCCTAACTTGGCACAACGATGAAAAATCACCAATGGGATGCAGAAAAAAGGATACATCTGAAACAACACAAAATTTACGATAGGATTCTGGATTCTATTTAGGGGCCTGGACACACCGAAACAATATATAGCAGACCAATGAGAGAGGAAGGCGAAAGGAGAAATGCTACAGAGAACGTGCCTTCTGGACTGGTTGTTCTGCTTGGCTCTGCGCTTCTGAGACGCAAAAATAAGACGAGATGAATTGTCAGTTGTCCGGTGCTATTTTGTTTTAGGCTATAGACAAAACATAGAAGCTTGACAACGGGATGGGGGCTTGGCTTTATCTGCTCCGTAGTGGCAGGTTGATGGGGAAAAAGGAAGAGATGGCGAAAGAAGAGCGTGGACGAGGCCTGACAGTTTGCGGAAGCTTCTGCTGGCTACTGAACAGTCAAGGCCGATCAGGATGATGCTGGGAAGCATTTCATAAAAGACAAGCAATTGAAGCCTATATATTACTGCAGAAAGGAAGTGTTTGACATGTGATCGACGACGATGAGAAGCGGGATTTACCAGAGCTTGAAGATGGCAAAATCCAGGGTGGGCATCACAGCGGCCTGGTCACGTCGTTCCAGCTAGTGAACCAATGATGGGTTGAGGTTCTCCCCTCCTAGATAAATATGGGACGACTCGAGAACTAAACTAGTGAAAGAACTGTGCTTTCTGGGTTCTCTCTCTAGAATAACAATCCTAATGAAGCCAGATTCACGGATTGTCAGCACCACGTCGATTCATTTTCCTCTTCGCTCTGTCGCAAAACTAGTCGCAAGGCCAGGCGGCGGAGAAGAGGTGGGTAGGCAAGACGAAGAAAAACAAGGGGGTGGGTTCATATCTATCGCCTGAAACCGTGACACAACGACGAAGGAAGAAGGCCTAGGCGGGGGAGTGTATATATCAATATACACACGGATGTACGGTGTACAGTTGAATTTGTGCTTGGCTTGTGCTCTCTTCATTCTCCTTCCTACCCTGACCTGCCAAATACCGGCTAAGGTGAAATGGATTCAATAAATACCGGAGAATAACGAGGAAATATGAGCTTTTCTCGCTACTAAAGGGGAGCGAGATATGGAGGCAGGTGTGGGAACCTACGAGTAGAGGAGACGGTCATAGGTATGTTGCACATGTGGCAGAACAGCAACAAGAACAGGATGTAGACCGATTATGTGATCAGAGACCAAGAAACCGACTCCGGCCGAGCTCCATGATTCAGGCTTCCATGATTCAGGCTTCCATGATGCTTGTGCTAGATGCGTATTATAGAAAGATAGTCATAGCGGCAAGAACAAGCATTGACTGTAGCACACGCTTCCAGGTCTAACGCCACGGCGGGCGGGGATCCTATAACGGAGTAAGGGTTTCTTGTTGTTCTATCGTGGTGTCGTAGTGAAGCTGCTTTGTATTAGATCTGGTATCATGGCATGCTTTAACCTGACAACGAGCAACGAAGCCATGGATTTAGCTCGGTGCTAGACTTGGGGAGGGGGACCCCCAAGTCATGCCACACCTTACATTGTTCAGCCATCTCTAACGTCTGGCGTTTAGGATATGGGACGAAAAAAAGGCTGGCAGGGAAATTAAACAATCACGAGCTTCGCTAGGCTGTTGGGCTTGGGCTTAGGTTAATAACATTGGAATGGCTTTTGACAAGAACGAGCAGGGGGGTATGGGAGTAGAGCTCAAGCTGAGATGGAAGGAGAGGGATACTAGGGAGGGAGGGAAAAAATAATAAAGCAGGACTGCAGAAGAGCGAGAGAAGCAGCTCCTTCGTCAATGTATCAGACCCCTGGCCATAGGGGCACGGGGAACCACAGGTTAGTCTAGGGCAAATCAAGAAACTGAGAGATGAGAGAAGATAACAGGCATAAGACAGACGATAACTGGCAGCGATTGTAGGCCAGCTAACCCAGTTGGTCTAGAGGAAAACGAAACGGATGCTGCTTTAAAGCAAGCGAAGCCACTATTGAGTGCAAGCGGAATTTGGACGGAGTTTACGGGAAAAATAGCCTCTTGACGAAGAGGAACAAGCAGGAAAAAGGCCAAAGGGAGAAAAAGAGTCTGAAAGCGAGCAAGTTAGCTGAAAAAGAAGGATAATGAGGCTCATACTAGAAACCAGCGAAGGGAAATAGTACGGGATTTCTTTTAGGGCGATCGATGTCCGGTTCAACTAGCCCATCAGCCAGCAGAGAGAACGTGCTAAATAACACGTTATAAAGACTGGTTCATCATCGTTGTCAAGGGGTCTTCTCTCTCGAATCTGTGCTAGAAAAGGCCAGGCCAGGCCCAGTATCAGATCAAACGTCAAGTCAGAGAGCAAGAGAGCAAGAGAGCAAGAGAGCAAGAGAGAAAAGCCTAAATTCAGGTTCACGTGATTACAAGACAGACAGAAGCAAAAAACCAGGATTTGCCTAAAGTCCGCCGCCGTAGGGTGCGCTGTGACTTGCGGTTGGATTTGGGCGTGAGTGCTACTCGATAAAGATCTTGGGTCAGGGCGAGCAAGGCGGTGTTTAAGATCTGAGAATAAGAGCAAGGGGGTGTGGGTATTAAGAGGAAGAGGGAAAAAGAGGGAGGAAGGGAAAGAAGAGGCCAAAAAAAGCGTGTTCTGGTGTGGTAAGTGAAGTCTGAGCAGAGGGCGAAGCAAGATAAGCGCCATCTTGTCCTTTCCGTTGGTGATTTGGTGGTGGAGAGGCCTGCCATGGCTTGCATACACCATTGCCCACCTGCCAGCACGCAAACAAGCAGGCCTTCCTCTCCTCACATTCAGTGTCCTCTTCTTCCCTGCCCCTGTTTATTAGCCATCTAGTTATCATCAAGAATCAGGGGAGAAGGGGGCTGTTGTTCCCCACCCCGAAATACGATGGGCTCAGCAGACACGGCCTAGGCCAAGCCAAGCTAGGCCAAGACTTTCTTTAACAGGCGGTAGCGGTCTGGTTAACAAAAGAGCCCTTGGGACGGAGGCACCAATATCCATTTGCTTGTCCTAGATTTGTGTACAAGCACGAACAGCTAGCTAGCAGGCTTCAAAACATGACACATGACAAACAGGACGAGCCAAGAAGAAGAGGCAAAGAGAGATAGTTGTAAATAGACAAAAAGTTAGCCTGGCTTGGCCTGGATTAGTCTTGGCCGCGCTATTTTGTATTGCTTGGCCGTTGCTTGGTGGTTAGGGAGTTATGTAATATGGGATGGACTGGCGGCTGGGAGCAACACGGGGCGGAAGGAACTTGGGTCCTGCCCTTCTCTCTCTTTCCTTCTCTCTTGCTCTCTCTCGCTCTCTT
Organism: Ceratocystis variospora; assembly: GCA_038407165.1. Classification (NCBI taxonomy): domain Eukaryota; kingdom Fungi; phylum Ascomycota; class Sordariomycetes; order Microascales; family Ceratocystidaceae; genus Ceratocystis; species Ceratocystis variospora. The sequence goes on along the minus strand of JAXHKN010000033.1, from coordinate 63,839 downwards.
TCTCTGTCGCCCTGCGTTTCGTGTAGCCACAATTGAAGCTCTTGATTGGTTCGTTCGTCTTTCGTCTTTCCTTTTTTAGCCGTCTTCGTTTTGTGATTCCTCTACAGGGCGAATGATTGGCTGAGAACCCAGCTTCTCCCGGACCCCCCCCCCCCCCCCCTCCCACCCACCTTTCCCCCCCCCCCCCCCCCCCCCGTTGCCTACAGCTTGCTGGCAGCCTACAGGCAGAGAAAAACACCCATGGGACAAAATGACAGGGGAGAAATCTCTGCACCTTCCATCTTTGTACCCCCTTCCCTCCCCTTTGCCTCTTCAACCCCCTCTTGCCCCGAGTAGTGGCCAGACCTGGGTCGTTATGACCTGTTGGAGCCCTGGCCCTGGCCTGTTCCTGACCTGCTTGTCTTGCTTCCTTCCCTTTTGACACACCCCCAGCAAAGTAAGCAGCTGCTATTCAGTACCTAGCATAGCATGGCAAGCCCCCTTCTGCACTTCTGCACTGGCTGTTCGCTTCTGGTCTAGAAAACGGTAGCAATGTAGCAATGTAGCGTGTAGCCTCTGTTCCTCAGGTAGCATTATCCCAGGCGGGGAGGGGGTGAGGCCTTTAACGGGTGCTTGACAAGGAAGGAAGGAAGGAAAAAAAAAAAAAAGAGAGACAGGAAGATGGACCCGTTTGGCCCGTCTAGCTCGAGACTCCAACAACTCATATATCGTCGTTTTCCCAACTGCATCGTTTTGATCTTTGTTCCTTCTTCTTACTCCATGAGAGAAGTTGCGCCGTCTTTTCTTTACTCAATATCGCCAAGTCCTCATCCGTTCTTTTGTGAGGCCCTTGTATCTTCTTTTCTTTGCGACTTGATTTGTCTTGCTCTTTTTGTGTTTCCTGGGCCTGTGGCTAGAGATCACATCCCTTCTTTTTTCCTGCTTTTCTTCCTTTCTCTGCTCGACGGCCTTCGATCTCTTCTGTGGTACAGACTCCAGCTCTTCAAGACCATTTCATTCTTTATACGATCTTCATACATTTGAACAGTTTGCTACGCCGACAGTAGCAACGACACGCCTGCTCTTTGAGAGTAGTCATATAGATGCCAATGCACAGGGACGCAAAATCATAAACCTATCTGCAGATCTGATCTTCTCATTCCCAGCCTGTCTAGTCCACAGCTTTTGTGTATGTTTGATTATCCCTCCGCCTTCCACTGGATTTCTCCTCCATGCCTTTGTCCATCCTGCACCCCCGCCTCACTGTATGCCTCTTCCAATGTCGCTGCCGTGCCCTCCTCACAAAAGGAGCGACCAAGATCCAGCGCTCTTGGGAGGGAGAGACAAACAGACTACGAGAATAGGCACACTGGCTTAGACTGCGAGTCGGCCTTGTTTTGTGCGAGGGCGCTTGTGGCCTTGTACAAGACACTGTTTGCATTCCCTTCTCTCTGTATCTGCGTATATTTCCCCATGCAAAAACGCAAGATAAAGTCTGTCCAGCTTTCCAAAGCCTCCCCCCCTCCTCATGTCTCCTTTATTATCTCTCCCACTGCCTTGCGTTCGCGTTGGATTAAGACTCTGGCGATCAGAAATGGGCTGTTTGCTCTGTTTAGTGACACCAACTGCACTCGACCGCCGCTCCCTGCTCATATTTCCTGCTGGTGTCTTAGCAGTGGCCTAGTCACTTCACACTTCTTTCTGCTCATCTCAGACTCACAAACCTAGTCGGGCGCCTGCTTGCTAATCGTAATATTTATCTAGGTCGTTTGTGTGACATTTCTTTTTCTATTCATCTGTTCTGTTCTGCCTCCTTCCCTTGATGGGTTACTTTTTTCTCGCTTCTTTTTATATTTCCCTTGGCTGTGCCATAATACATTTACCCCTACGTTTCCTGAAATAACCAACCTGTAGACAGGCCGACGATTTTCCTGTAAACGGGGGCCTCTTCCTCTCTTTATCTCCTCCTCCGCCTCTCTTTTTGCTCCTCTATCTTTTACTTTGTCATTCGCTTTTAGAATGGTTTCCTTTTCAGACGTTATCGCGGGCATGTCGCCCACGATAAAGGCTCGTGCCCACGGCACCTATCCCGCCGATGCCTCCTCCACTATCTCTCCCTACCACTCGGGTCTCAACGGCGTCAATCAGCCTATGAATCTTCTGTTCGTCGACGTATTGTGGTGGACTCTGGGAATTATCGGCCTCATCATCTTCGCTGTGCGCATATCTGAAATCACCTGGATGCACATCCGCCAAGTTACCGCCATGACATCTCGCCCCGAACAACAAAATTATTGGAAATACACGCAAAATACTTGGCTTCCTAGCTTGAAGCAGCATTTGCTATATGCTCCTCTCTGGAACAAACGCCACAACCGCGAATTCCGCCTTTCCAAGGCCGGCAACATGGGAACATTGCCTTCTCGCTTACACTCGCTCTTCCTCGCTATCTACATTCTCAGTAACATCGCTTACATGTTCGTATTGGACTGGGCTAACCCTAACGAGTATGCCGTCCACGCTGAACTTCGTGGCCGTTCTGGAACGCTTGCCATGGTGAACATGGTCCCGCTCATCTTGTTAGCTACCCGCAACAACCCGCTCATTGGCTTGCTTAAGATCAGCTTTGACACTTACAACCTGTTCCACCGCTGGCTGGGCCGCTTGTGTGTTATCGAAATCCTGATCCACACTGGTGCTTGGCTGTATGTGCAGACATCCGATGGTGGCTGGTCATCTGTCAGCCATCGCTTTAGCAACGAGCTCTTTATCAGCTCCGGCTTCATTGGCATGTTCTGCATGGTCATCCTACTCATTACCTCCTTTTCTCCTGTTCGCCATGCTTTTTACGAGACCTTCTTGACCTGCCACATTTTCTTTGGTGGTCTTACATTCGCCATGACCCTGACTCATTGCATGTCTGCTGAGATTGGCTATCTGCCCCAGACTTCGTGGACCGTTGGAATTATTTGCATGTGGTTCCTTGAGCGCCTTGCCCGGGTTTGCCGCCTCGTCTACTGCAATTATTCCGGCCGTGGATACACCGAGGCCGTTATCGAGGCCATGCCTGGCGATGCCACCCGCGTCACCATGCACCTTCCCCGCTATGTCAACGTAAAACCCGGAACGCACGCTTACATTCGCTTCCGTGATATTTCGCCCTTCGAGAACCATCCGTTTTCTATTGCCTGGGTCGATCATCACGAAGACAACCAAGACTTGCCATCGGCCGAAAAGCATACGATGGTCACTCGAGCTAACAGAAAGCACATGTCCACATCCGTGTCTTTCATCATTGGCGCGCAAACTGGCTTCACCCGCCAGCTGTACAACTATGCTGCCACTGGCGGCAGCCAACCTCGCAACCTCGCAGCTGCCTTTGAGGGTCCTTATGCTGGCCACCACTCGCTTGACAGCTACGGCCACGCCGTGCTCTTTGCTGGCTCTACTGGCATTACGCACCAAATATCATATCTCCGGCCCGTGATTGAGGGCTATAACAACGGCACCGTAGCCACACGACGGCTGACGCTTGTATGGATTGTTCGCGACTACGATGCCCTCGAGTGGATCCGTCCGTGGATGGACACGGTGCTGCGCATGCCAAATCGCAAAGACATTCTGCGCATCCAGCTGTTTATCACGCGGCCCAAGAACCCACGGGAGATTGTCTCGGCCAGCTCGACGGTGCAGATGTTCCCTGGCCGGCCGAATGTGCCCATGATTTTGCACAAGGAGGTGCAGGAGCAGGTTGGCTCGATGGTGGTCACGGTGTGCGGTGCAGGTGCGCTGGCTGACGACGTGCGCATGGGCGTACGGCAGATGCAAGATGAGGGTACTGTGGTGGACTTTGTGGAGGAGTCATTTACGTGGTAGATGAACTTGGGCTTTGTCTGCATTCGATCTTGCTGCATGAGCGTCTCTTTTTTTGCTTTCCGTTTTGGCAGGGTGTTGGTAATGGCGGCGCACTTGTGCGCCATGGGACGGACCGGACGTCTTATGCGGCGTGAAAACATATCATTCTTTTGTACATATTCCACTACATATCTTGTTTCATTTTTTGTTGCGTTTGCTGAGCACTGTTTTGGACTTCTCTGTCGTGTACTTCTACAATTTGTTTTATACGCCGATACTTTCATGCTCGTTTATTTTCTGCAGGCGTACATTTTCTATCATGCGAAGCACTTTTGCCGTTTATTCATCTGGATATATCTCTTACTGTCAGTGCGAACTTGGGTGGGGCCAGCCATACTGGTGTTAGTGCCGTGGTTATTATATGACGGATAAACTGCGGGTGATCAGGGCCGACGTCGGTCCTTGGATGCCATGGTAAATTGATGGATGGTAGAGGAGATTCAGAAGAAAATGGCTATGCGAAAAAAAATAAATGAGAGATGAGACGGCAAGTCCATGGAGGATTCTCTTGCGGTGGTGTGGCTTTGGGCTTGTAGGGGCTGCCATATACAACCGGGCTACATGTAACAGAGAAGAAGCCGAGAAAATAGGACTGAAAACGGGAACCGAGCGGACGGGGCTGGCTGGCCTGGCCTGACTTGGCTGGCCTGGTGCTGGAGCAAGGCGAAAAACGAAAGCTTGACGAACGAAAGCCGGCCCGGCCCGTCCAAGCTAGGTAGCAGCCAAGCCAAGCGCCCAATAGTTAACAAGCAAGCAGCAGATGAGGCTTCAAGAACCGAACGATCAGCAAGAGCAAGGGCTTTACTAGTGCATGTGAGTCAGCGCATCCGCCCTTTGTCAGTAGATGATTTGACTAGCAGGGGCTGGCTTCAAAGCAGGGCAAGCCGTAAGCAAAGAGTTTTTAGGGCCATATAAATTCTTGTGACATGTTCGTTATGCTATGCATGGCTTGCCAGCCCTGACAAAGACGCATAATGATGACATCTTGGCACATGTGGTTATTGTGTTAATTTTATATAGTGAGGCCAGGTCGCCGACTTTGTGCTCTCTCTCCCATGATCCCCAATGTCTACCTGCTGGCAGTATTTATACTCATCTGAATCATTATCTTGTGGCAACTGCTGCAGTGCTCTTGGTTTTCCGTTCTGCAACGTATAAATTAAATTGTCATTTGACTTTTTACTAGCTCATAGAAGCTACTAGTGCACGGCCATAATCTGTGACTCCACCAAAAATCTGTTCACAGCTTTTTTTTTCTTTTTCTTTTTTTTTTTTTTTTTTTTCTTTTTTCTTTTTTCTTTTTTCTTCTCTATTTCTTTTTCTTTTTCTTTTGGGACCAGCCAAAGCAAACTTTTGTCATTTATATACTGGCACCCCTCTTGCTTAACTTCTAGCTTCGTTGACTCGCTCTGCTTATCTACAACAAAGTGCTGTAGGTAACACTCCCCAATACACCGTTTGTCCAACAACCGCCAAAATGCCGATGTAAGTTACCCTGCCAAATCAGCCTGGTCTGTTAATACTACATTCCCGGCACCTCTACCCACTATTCTTCTCCCATCTCTCGTTGTCTGTATTTGCTTCCTCTGGCTATAGTCTCCAACGCTGACCAAACATATGTCGTGATACTCTGTAGGCTTAAGGAGCCGTGGAAGAAGTACAAGAAGTTCCAACCACTGGATCTGCCCAACCGTCAATGGCCATCCAAGACCATTGACAAAGCCCCGAGATGGCTGTCGACCGATCTGCGTGATGGCAACCAATCGCTGGTTGATCCTATGGCAAGTTGGCCCCTCTGCCCTGGCTCCCCTTGACCCTCCGAAAACCCTCTTTGCGCCTGCGCTGGCTTTGCTCGACAATGACGGATCGAATCTGCTGTGTACGGCATCACGCCATTTTGCACGAACACAAGCAGGCACAGACACACATATAGCTACATGCACACATGCACATATGCATACAGGCACACGCTCACACTCTCACACGCACACGCCCACACCCACGCTCACACCCACGCTCACGCTCACGCTCACGCTCACACACACACACACACACACGACGAGAGAGATATGCATATATGCGGGCATATACACTCTTGGTTCCTCTATCTCCATCCCTCTTTTCTCGCATTGCCTTTCCAGCGCTGCGCATTTTCTTCTACACCTTTCTTTAACCCTAATGCTAATACATGGTCTCCATAGAACCGGGATGAAAAATGGCGGTACTTCAAGATGCTCGTCGGCATGGGCTACAAGGAAATCGAAGTTTCTTTCCCTTCTGCCTCCAAGACCGACTTTGACTTCACTCGCAGTCTCATCGAGACCCCTGGCGTCGTGCCCGATGACGTCTGGCTGCAGGTCCTATCGCCCTGCCGCGAGGAACTCATTAAACGCACCGTCGAGGCCATGAAGGGTGCCAAAAAGGCCATCATCCACATCTACTTGGCCACCAGCGAATGCTTCCGACGCGTCATATTCGACTGCAGCGAAGAGGAGTCTCTGGCCAAGGCTGTAGCCTGCACTAAGCTGGTCCGCTCGCTGACCAAGGATGACCCGTCGACCGCCGGCACCGAGTGGGCTTTTGAATTCTCGCCCGAAACCTTCTCCGACACCAGCCCTGAGTTTGCCGTCAAGATTTGCGAGGCCGTCAAGGCCGCCTGGGAGCCCACTAAGGAAAACCCTATCATTTTCAATCTGCCAGCTACCGTTGAGATGTCCACACCCAACGTCTATGCCGATCAGATTGAGTATTTCTGTACCAACATCACCAACCGCGAGACCGTCTGTGTGTCTCTTCACCCCCATAACGACCGTGGCTGCGCCGTTGCTGCTGCTGAGCTCGCTCAAATGGCTGGTGCTGACAGAGTCGAGGGTTGCCTTTTTGGCAACGGCGAGCGCACAGGCAACGTCGACCTAGTCACCCTGGGCCTCAACCTATACACCCAGGGTGTGCATCCCAACATTGACTTTTCCGACATGGAGGCTGTCATTGACACCGTTGAGATTTGCAACAAGATTCCTGTTCATCCTAGAGCGCCCTACGGCGGCTCGCTCGTAGTATGCGCCTTCAGCGGCTCGCATCAAGATGCTATCAAAAAGGGCTTCCAGCTGCGTGCCAAGGAGGGCGAAGATACGCACTGGCAGCTGCCATACCTGCCGCTGGACCCCAGCGACATTGGCCGCACATACGAGGCCATCATTCGCGTCAACTCGCAGTCGGGCAAGGGCGGCTCCGCGTGGATTATCCTGCGCAAGCTCGAGCTGGATCTACCGCGTGGCTTGCAGGTGGCCTTCTCATCAATTGTGCAGGCGCGTGCTGATCAGCTAGGCCGCGAGCTGCTTTCAGACGAGATCACGGGTCTGTTTGAGTCGACGTACTCGCTTCATTCTAACCCGCGCTTTAAACTGATCGACTACACCATCTCGCCCGACCGGTCTCGATCGCCGGCGCCAGCAGAGCCGGGCAAGTCTCAGGACACGACCAACATGAAGCGTGTTTTCGAGGGTGTAGTAGAAGTTGACGGCAAGGAGTACGAGATCCGCGGCCGCGGCAACGGCCCGATTTCTAGTCTGGCCAACGGGATAAGCAACATCTTGGGTGTCAACTTTGATGTACAGGACTACAAGGAGCACGCCATTGGCCGTGGTTCCAACGTCAAGGCCGCAGCATATGTGGCGTGCTCAGTCCAAGGAACCAAGGAGCGTGTGTGGGGTGTGGGAATCCACGAGGATGTTGTTCAGAGCTCGCTTATTGCCCTGCTCAGTGCTGCTAGCAACGTGAGTCCCAGCCCCAAGTTTTCATCACCGGCGGTGGCGCCGCGCCAGAGCAAGCTGTAAAAAAAAAAAAAAAAAAAAAAAGAGGAAGACGAAAAAGAAGGGATAGGGAATAAAAAAGGAGACCACAAGAGAGAAGAGGAAAAAAGAAGTTGTCAGCATATTGCTCTGCTGAGAGGCGGCTGTGGAAGTTGCCTTGGTGCCTATAGCTTCAACTTGAAGCGTCCGTGCCACCGCCACCTATATGATTTGTATATAACCCCTTATGTTGGCTTGAACTTAACTAACAAGAAGCCCGCTTCCCCTCTTTGGATATAGTTTACGGCAAGCTTACCCAGCACTCCTGTTCCTGGTAGCCCCAAGTTAACAGCCGTTGAAATCGTCGCCAATCTAGAGAAACAGGCCGAGGAGATGTAGGCGTTTTTGTCCATCTTTACCCTTTCCGCCACGCCAGACCTTCGATGACCCAGCTTATTTATCTTGTGTTATTTTTGCTACTTTTACTTTTCCCTGTTATATCAGTCTGTTGTTTGGCCTCTTTATTTTCCTGGGTTGCTGTGTGTTGTCTGTTAGTTTCAGTATCTACATCACAAGGTTATGCTTCTGTTCGCCTTGATCTTGCTCCGTGTCTTTTGATAAGAATAGGGCAGAAAATATAGCAGTGGCCGTATTTTGAGGGTAACATGAGAGGGGGAAAGAGAAAGAAAGAAAGAAACATTTTAGTTAGTCGTGGACATGACAAGCTAAGGTTGATGACCGATGTAAAGGCCAACCTTTGTGTAACTTTACTTAGAAGAGCTTGTCCTACATTCATTCCCCACTACCTTCGGATCGCGCTTTATTTTATGTTTCGGAGAACAAGAGACTTGCTGTATGAAGAAGACGTCAATTTCTTTTTTTTTTTGCTACTCCGAGAATAATGAGAGAGGGGGAACAGAGCTGCCTCAAAAGGTCCTCGTCCCCCGGATAGCCGAAATATAGAAATCTCCCAAAGCTATACTTGTCTTCCGTTACTTCCTTCATGGTGTACGATGCTGCCGCCTCTTCTTGTCTCCCTTTGCCTCTAGAGATAGGCCAACTCGGACTCAGGCCACTCAGGCTAATTCTGAGCATGCACAACAATATAAGCTTTTCGCTTTACTCTTTTTGTGATTTCAGCCCATTTCACCTTCTGCAGTTCTCCGTTGTTCTGCTACTGCCTGCAGGGCTTTCATCCAACATTGTTATTTTGTCTTACTACCCAATATGTAGCAGGGCAAATGCCACCAACCGACTATTAGAGTAGCCCTATCAACCTCTTTCTACCATTTGCACTCATTATATCAAAGAAGGAGGAAAATAATTGAAAAGAGGGGCAAGAAATGTAAATTCTCTGGCTATGGGCTTGAGTTCTAAGGATAATATAGTGGCTCTAATGAGGCAGCTTTGTCACTTTGGTTGCACACGCTATCATCAGTTGTGGACGTGGTGGCGACAAGATGGCAGGATAATACTGGCTAGAAGATACATCAGCTCGACTTAGTCGGGGTCATCCCGCCTTCTGTCTTTACTTTTTCCTGCTGTTCACCTCTAGACTGAGTCACGCAGCCACATGACTTGCTCCTGGGGCAGATAGCCCTTCCCACGATGGATACCACCAACCAAGCCACTCACCATCTATTGCATTGCTGCACTTCTGTCGCGCTCATTCTCGTTTAGTTGCGGGTTTTCACATTGGAGCTATCGAACAAAAGAACGACACCCTCATTTGCCATTCAACAAGGGATCGTGCAAGTCAGCGTCAACGGAGCATAACCAAAGACCAGCCAGTCCATCCTCCCGATAAGGTAAGGAGCCAGCTCGGAAATAGTTAGCTGATCCTAGGATCAAGTCTTGAGCCACAAAGCATAAACTACATACGGTAGCATCTTACCTCAAGAAAAGAAGAGCCAAAGGGATCTCCTTTTCCCATGCCAGCGAGGATACCATATCCAACACTTTCTCGGACGTCTCTGATGAAACACAAAGTTTTATCGGTGTTATTACTGCAACTTTTACCAGCAAGTGTTCAAACAAGTCAACGGCTTGTGAGAGGGCGCCCTTGGGCTCAAGGCCGCCTATGTAATACGTGCACAACATCTTTAGCTGCCAACTACCATAACTTTCCATTGTATGGCTCTGTAAGAGAGAAGTCTTGGGCTTTTCCGATTCATACAAGAACCCGAAAGATATCCGGTTCAAGACACAGATCCAGCATGTCTGCAGATAATCCCGGCTCCAAGGGATAGCACTTTGAAATCAAGGCTGTGTCTGGGGCTGGATAGCTAGGACTTCTGCGACAATCTTACCTTTTATTTGAGACCGCGACTGCCGAGTTTCCTCCATATATCATTCGAGAATGTTGCTGGTGCAGTCGATTGCTCATTCTACATAATAGTACCCATATATCGAGGTCAATAATCGTCTAGGTCTGTAGTTGTAATGATGTTCCGTCTTGTAGCTGCTGGCTACCGGCCGCCGCTCTGTATCTCCTTAAATGATGAGTTACTTTTTAACATTAAACAGTGGGAACTAGAAAACAAACTACTACTCTTTTTTACCATTGCCCGATCCTTATTTTGCCGTGTCTAGGTAAAGTTTCTACAACACGGCTCCCTAGTATTCCCAAGCTTTTTTGTGTTTTGTTCTTTTATACGCTGGCTATCACAATAATCTTTCTCTTCCTAGCTATCAGCTCATATAAGAGAGTATTACCAAATGAACTGAGATCGATTTCGGATAGCTGCAGGGCCCCGTACGTTATGTACGTTAGTAACCCTAGAAAGACCGCGGGATATATTGTAGCATTTCCTATTTTGCCGCAAAGGCAAGCTTAGGCGCAGCTGTTGTGTGCCATCTCAAGGATCTGTAGAAATGTGCTATGTTGTCTAGTTTTACGTATAGAGAAGAAAACCGTAAACCCGAGACAGGACACCCAAATGAAGGCAGCCAAGTCGAAAACAAGAATACAATCGGTCTTGTGTGAAGCCAAAAGAAAAAACAAATCAAATACAAGAGTGGCGGTGTCATTGATATGCAGATACCGGAATCTAACGGCATTGGCTATAGTATGGTTTTCCAGTAGAGCGGAAGACTGACTGCTTAGCAAGTTTACGAGCCCTGTGCACAAACAAGATTGACCCCTTGGAAATCTGATCAGTGCTCGCTTTCGACACATCAACTCAGCTCAACTACCCTAACTTGAGTGAATGTGGTCGCTATGATTTTATAGCGTGTGTAACGTTGGTCAGACTACGTGCCATCCCATCATGTGATGTGACCTGACATTGTCTCCGTTGTTAAACAGCTAACTTCAACGTATTTTATAGATACGCAGAAATATAATCTGTGCGTTGATCCGGCCAGCATCAAGACAAGCCAGGTGTTGTTTATGTTGTAAGCCAGTCTTTCGTCCGAACACTTCTCCCACCTTCCCCTTCAACATTCTTCCTTTCAGTGCACTGGCCAGATATGAGCCGGCTTTTCGTAATAGCCCATAGTTACTAGCATCCCACGAGATAGACACTTATTAGTGCTAGGCCTTGGATAACTCCAGCCCTTGGTTTTGATATGGCAGCATAGATCAAAAGGGACCCGTCAAAGTCAAATAGTAAAACAGATTGAAGACGAAGACTTGGAACGTAGGCTTTTTCAGGGTTTAGGAGATTACCACAAACCGGATCGAATATTCATGCTTTTTTCTTTTTTTCTTTCTGGGCTTCAGTCTGTTGGAAATGACGTCCCTACAGCAGCGAGCCACAAACCTTACATGTGCACCAAGGAAATGCTATTCATAGAGAAAGGCTTACTGCTATCGAGCCGCATCTCCGGTGTGACGGCGGATAATAGGTTTTCCTCGTACTTTCAGCAACTGATGCGCTGGGCTCACAGGCTGCGAATAGCTGTGTTCCCAAAACTCAGCTAGATGAATAACACTGCGCATCTCTGTGGTCAGTCAGATATTCTGTCTCCAAATGGAACTATAGAGGCAGCCCAGCCGGCCGAAATCTGAAAAGTAAATACAATCGTGAAATATCCGGGTACTCTCATTAGTCTCCCGTTGAAACTTACGGCAAATGCACGGATGACGTCACAAGTGGGCAAAGCCGATATGTTGAAGTTGTTGAAGTTGTCCGGCTGCAAAAATTGTGTACAAAAGCATCACGAATTAAAAATAGGCAGCAATACAGGGCTAGGCTTCGTTAGCAAAGTCGGGTCAACTAGCACCCCTAAAAACAGCCCTTTTGTAGAGAAGGCATGCCCTATAACCATGCACCCTTCTTCCGCTTGTAACAAGCTCAGCCAATGGATTCTACCCAGGATATTCTCCTCGAACATGTGTGCTGTGCTGCCTTCACCATCGTACCAGATACAGGCCTAGACATACCTCAGCAGGTCGTTCTGGCCTATAGACGCTGCAGTTCTTTTCTGCCGCTTCAAATATATCCCGAGGGAGAAAAGAGAGACGGTGACATACTATAAAACGCAACAACTTCAGTAGCCAAGACAGAGTCAGGCTCTATATTTACAGCTGCCCTGAGCGGGATGTGGGCTTGCATGCAAATAGATAAGGGAAGGGGAGACAAGCTGGGGGAACTTGGAGGTTGGAGAGGGTTCGTTTGTTTTACATATATGAAATCCTGTTCGAGATCTGTCTCGGCCAGGGAATCCCCATTTGTTTGCTCCCTAGTAGGGAGTCAGACAATAAAAACTAGATACCACGGTTGGTCGAGGCCGGGAGAAAAGGCAGTGGATGCATGCAAATACTGGCATGTGCATATGGATTTACAATGCTACCCGCTATGTATAGTCAATCCTGTTGTTCTTCAACACGCAAGCTGTCAAATATTTTCGTGATGATTCTCTCACTCGCTGCTGTCGTTGTGCCTGTTGCCTTGTTGGTCCACTTTATGCCCCTCATTTTCTACTGGTTGCTAAGAGGAGGTAAGGGTATGGTTAGGGTTGTTTAGAGGGGCTCCGCAGAGCTTTGGAGGAAGGCTTTAGGCCTGGCTATGGGCCTTGGCTAGAGGGGTAGTTAATTTCCCTAGGGGGAGAGGTGGGGCAAGGCGTTTCCTGAAGAGAACAAAAGAAAACAAGCAGCCCAAAACAAACAGACAAGTGTACATACAGCTAGCTGTTAGACAGACAGGAGGACAGACAGGTAGACAGACAGGTAGACGGGCAGGTAGACGGACAGGTAGATGGGCAGGTAGACAGACAGAAAGATATATAGCAAGATAGACAGCCAGATAGACAGCCAGATAGACAGCCAGATAGACAGACAGCCAGACAGCCAGACAGCCAGACAGCCAGACAGCCAGACAGCCAGACAGCCAGACAGCTAGCGCCAGCCAGCCAATCAGCTCCTGCAATACCAACCAGTTCCCGGAAAAGAAAGAGTGAAAGAAGCAGAGAAAAAGAGAAGAAAATGCTCTTGCTTCAGTAGTCCTACATTACAGCCAATAGGAGGGTGTCTCTTTGTTTGTGCTTTCCTGCCTTCCTCTGACTTGTCCCGCCCTCCCCCATTTTACCGTGCATCTTGCAACTTCCTCCGTTTGTTTGGATAGCAAACACCAGCTTCTTGCCTTTTATTCCTTCTTCGCTGCTACAACTTGCCTTGTTACTTAGGGAACTGGCCACTTTTTTTTTCTTCGTGCCTGCCATAACCTCGTCTCCCCCTCTCTCCTCCACCTTTTTACCCACTTCTAATTAGGAAGCTACTGCAAAACTCATAGTAGACAGCGGCAACAAGTTATCCCATCCCTTCCCAAAACAGCACCATATTTTTTACAATCTTTTTTTTTTCTTTTTTTTTTTTCACCCTTCCCTTGCCTTTCTTTTTTCCTTTCTTCCCTCTTCTTCTCTCTTCTTTCTCTCTTCCCACTCTTCTCGTCAGATTTCCATTTTTCTTCTTTCTCTACTCTTCTTCTTCCTTTATTGATACACTCATACACACAACTCACCCCCCTTCAAACCACCCCCCCCCCCCTTCTCTCACACTCTCTCGCTGTCTCTCTGAAGCCTTTCTTCTTTAATCTTGTCTTCTTTTTTATTTTTCGTTTCTTACTAATTCCTCATTTCTCGCCATCTCCTCTATTTCCAATATAGAAGGAACCAGGATAAAAAGGCTTCATACATTATTGACAACGAATCATCAAGGCCTCACCTCACCACTTCTCTCTCCTCCCTAAGCCTCGACCTCTAAAGCCCGCCCTCGATACCGGCTTCGATATCGACACCTTTTCGTCCCTTTTCGTTGCTGCCAGATAATACACGTTGCTGCCGGTGCTTCCTGCGAGCTTAACTCCCTCAGCGTCACACTATCTCTTTCTCTCTTTCCCTGCTGTCGTCACCTGTATCTATCACGACTGAGCACATACAGAGTTAAACCGAGTTCTTTGATTATTAACTCTCGAAAGAAAAACAAAAACAAAAAAACCGCTACTATCACAATGTCTGAAATCAACCAAGTTCTGGCAAACTCTCTGTCGCCGGGTAAGTACACATTCATCATCATCGTCTGTCACGTGTCGAGTTGCGTACCCTTCTTGACTCGGTGACTCTCTCAGCCCCTAGCAATCCCACCCTAGCTTGTCTCCCTTAACCCATAGTCACCACCCACAACTCATCATTAACCTTTATCTCATCTTTTACATAGATACGGCGACAAGAAACGGTGCTGAGCAGGCCCTTGCCCAAGCTGCCGAGAACAACTTTGTAAGTAACTTGTTTTTTCCTCCCCCCTCAAACATGAAGACGCCAGCACTTTCTCTGACTCACTTCTCCCCCCCCCCCCTCCTCTGAGAACACAAATAAGGTTAGCTTGGGTTGATTGATGTCTGTGAGATGAGACTTGCTTACAGTTTGACCTTTTCCCAGACCTAGTATCATTGTCGTCTTCTTCCAAGTAGCCGATTTCAAATTCCCCGTCAAGAAGACAGGAGGAAGAAAAACAAGCTCATTTGGGCTGTTTCAGACATACTGGCTGGCCACATGTCAACAGCCTTCCACAAGGAAGAACAAAGAGGAAGGAGAAATAAAGAAACAGAAGAAACGGCCAAGACAGGAAAAGGAGTGAAAAGGGTCCGGGAGCTGCCCCCTCCTCAAAGAAGCATTTCAAAGAAGAGGATGCTTTTGTTTCAGCCCATCAAGATTCGGCTGGCAGTTGGCCGAGGAAGCCGACGCGCGTCGTTGTGGTATTTTGGGCTATTGGGTGTAAGTGACCCATGTAAGTTTACAGTTGCAGACAGCTGCAGATAGCTGCCAGGCTACTATAGTATTGCCGAGCTATCCCGAGGAGGTCCGACGTGATGGCCATAAAGACCCTGACTAGGCTGCTTCAATCTCTAAACTGTATCTACCACAGTTTAAATATCTAGGTGGTCTTTCGAGACCTGACATGCTTGCAAGAAAGAAAATAATAGCAATAATAATAATAATAACAAGCGCTAATAAACTTGAGCCAACACTTCCCTCCTCTCCAAAGACGAAGCAACTGATTACATGGGAAACAAAGGGGCTGCAGACTTCAAGCCTATTCAAAACACCCTTTTGTGCTCAGACAAGCGCGTATGATTAGGCTTGTCTGGAGACCGTTGCAGTTAATCACAGCAAAGGGTAAGACCGGCAGGTAAAATGCACTAACGTCGACTACAATTGCTGTTGCTGTTGCTGCTGCTGCTACTGCTTATTGTTGAGTCGGGGTAACTCGACTAGAGGTTTAAGAAGAAGAAGGGCCTTGGTTCTATTGGCCTCTTCCTCCTCCTCCTTCTTCACTTCTCCAATAGCCAAACACTAGGGATGCAGCTAACAGGTTGAAACACTGCTTGCTTAATGTGAATCTTTTCAGTCATGGAGTTTTTTTTTTCTTTCTCTTCTTCCTGTACATTCTTCCCTTCTTCCTTTACCATCAATCTCCAACTGTCACCAGTGTCAATCAAAATCATTCAGAAGAAAACAAGCAAAAGAATACCCTTGCCAAGTCAGCCTCATCCATCCCGGCTTAACGTGACAAGACGACAAAAAAGTATAACCGAAGAATCTTGCCTGTCAAGTTTCCTCCTGTCTAGCCTGCGCTGGCTGGCTGGTCGGGCCCCGTCTCGCATCAATTTCCTCTTGCTACCGTAAAATACATCCACTACTACTGCTTGGGAAAGCCAAACAAGAGCACAGGCCGAGCTGACTAGGGTATGGTCGTCCTTCTTGTCTGGATTGGCTTTTCTGCATGTTATGATAAAGCAGCTTTCTGACTATTTCCCAGTCTTGACACTTGCATGCAAGAAGCTGATAAGTTTGCCGCTGACTGTGTGCTTACACTCAGGATATCAAGACTAGCATGCAGTGCAACTCACACAACGCGCTAGTGCGTGTTTCTAGCTCTACTCTGATTTATGCACGCGTAAATATGGTCTAGTTATACACAATGGCTGTTGACACGGAAAACAGCAGAAACTACAGCATCATCTTCACCGTTTTCATCTTCGCCGTCACTATTATGGCCGCCGTCACCACTACTACCACTGTGGACAGCCATGCCAGAGACCTCCTCCTACTTGTTTGTGTTGTGCCTCTGGGCCCTTGGCACTACCCCCAGCAGAGGTTAGAGAGAAGAAAAGACAGAAACAGTGACAGAGACAGAGGCAGAGACAACAGAGACAACATCCAATACAAGGGATAGCGAGCATAACTTATCCATGCACCATTGCTGCCAGTCTTCTAACCAGGATACTTGCTCTTATCGGCCTTCACTTCCACAATCCGGCCCTTGTATCGCCCTAGCACGGCCGTTTCTCTCTAACCTTTAGTTTCTAGCTGCTTGCTTGTCTTAGACACGAAGCTCATTTTTCATCTTCCTCACGAGAGGGATAGGAAAAAGAAAGAAAAAAAGACAACAGACAAAACAGAGAGCCAACAACACCGCAAGGGAGGGGCACCACCATCAGTATATATCAGAAAGGGCTGTTGACCTGAGACATACACAAGGCCGAGATTCTCGGTAGGGAACCTCGGACACGGAAAAGATTTGTTGTTTTCGCTCTATTGCAAGAGATAAAGCATGACGCCGTGAGGCTTTTTTCGTCCTGATCCAGAGTTCATGTCAAGCATGTTAGATCAACAAGTGCACAAGATTTCCATAGGTCACTGCTTACTCCTGCCTATACTGGTAAACGAAATCAGGGAGTTATGCTAGGGCGTGCTGTTTCTAGTACGCCTGTTCACATCTTTGGACTTCCAGGACCAGTTCAGAACATAACAGAGCATAAACAATGAGACAACCAATAACAACCTTGTGCTCATATAAAAGCCATCAGTGATTGTCGTCATGGCCTTCTCATTCGGGGCATCTCACCGCCCCCAGAAAGCTCACAAAACTCCGAGCTTAGCAAAGCCGTGCTTGGTTAGTGCTCGCCATTGCGATCTCGGGACTAAGGAAATGTTTATGCCGGGTCAAGCAGCTTATCCATTATAAAAACCCCGACAAACTAAGGACGAAGTGCGGAAATAGGTTGAGCTGATGGGGAGGGAGGGGTGAGTGAAGCCAAGTTTAGGCCAGGGTAAGGGTTGGGGTTTATAGCTTTGCAGGCGTTGCAGTGTTAGTTCAATATCTATTGTCGCCCGCCTGCTTCACGCAATTTACGAGGCGGGCAGCTGAAAGAGAAAAACCAGGACTAATTGCCTTCTTGGTTGCTGTCAAATTTCCTTCGTCTCTTGTGCTTGAAAAGCCTGTCACACATGGAGACGAAGTCGTAGGCGTGGGATGGGGAGTGAACCAGATATTGGACGAGTGTGGGCGGGACTTTGGTTTAATGAAGGGCTAAGGGAGAGCCACACCTGTATTTACAGGCGGGCTTGGCTTCTATTTCAGCCATTATCTAGCTGGCTGTAATGACTGGCTCGCCATGGTTCTCTCGCTCTTTGTCTTGTTTTACACGGGTTATCTTATTTATATCTCTCCTTTTCCCTCCTATTTCCCGCCATTTGGCCTGGCAAACATTACGTAAGAAATGGGAAGGCAAAAAAGAAAAAGAAATCTTAACTTCAGTGGACTACAGGTGCCCTTTGTTGCTTAGCATATTGTTGCTTGCCCATGCCCGTAGGCGCTAGCAAGCGCTCTTGACGGGCTCAACTTGGCGCATTTATGATTTCGTACGGGGCTGCCCATCTTTGTTTTAGTGCTGCTCGGTAGCTTGTAACGCCTGTAGAACAGCTAGGCCCCAGCAGTGTTGCTGGGCTAGCAGCCATCATGTGTGCTTTCTTTCTTTGCCTTTCAGGGTTGTTTTCCTCTTCTGTTTCGCTTCTTGTTTTTCTCGGCTGGCCTTTCCTTACTCCTCTCTTTTATTCCCTGGCCTGCCTGCTCTCTTTTTGCTCATCTTGGAATCGTTCGATCCTATTTCGCTGTACCACTTGTATGCAAGCCCAGAAGCGTCCTTTTGTCTGCTTCCCTTGGTGTTTTCTTTTTCATCTTGCCTTTCTCTATTGGAAGAGATAGAGATAGAGATGGAAACAGAGATTGGGTAATAGACGCGGGGTCTCGTTTCGCGCCCTGCAGGGCCTTGATGGATCGTCCAGGAAGAAACTTCAAATCTTGCAGGCAAACAGCCAACCAATCAGATCAGCATAGCAGACAGTGAAGAGACCTGCTTTCCTTCCTCTCTCTTTCTCTCTCGTGCCCTGGGATAGTACTGCAACTCTGCTACTCCTTGGTTTTTTCCAGGCTCGTTTGCAGACAGCCAGGCCTGGGAAAGAGGGAAGGGGGCGTTCAGGCTTGAAGCTAAGCCAAGCTTTGGCCATGTTTTTCTCACTGGGGTCAAGGCTAGAGTACAACTTCTCTATACTGGACACCCCCCCCATCCCCTAGCCTAGTTTCTTTCCTCTGCTCCCTCATTCATGGCTATGTAACTTTTGACCCTTGTTTGTCTGTCCTGCTCTCCTCTTCTTACTTGGAGCACACCTCCTGCCTGTCAGTGGCTGCAAACGCCACAAGCCGTCAATGCCGAGTAATCCATTTTTGGTAGTAAGAATGGACAATGTTATCTGTAGCCGTTTCGAAAGAATGTACATATGTCTGTTTGTAAGCTAAAGCTGGTTTTTTTGCTAGTCTTCTTGCCCCTCCCACCCCTTGGGACGCCTGTGATACACACTTGTCATTGGCTTGTGGAAGCTACGGCTACGACTGCTACCACTAAGAATGAGCCACATAGAAACGCATGTAAAACATGCGGAATCGCAGACATCCGGCGTCATGCTGAGCTGCCTCTGGGAGACTCCGAGGGACTCCGGTACAAGTTTGATCTTCCTGTGCTCTCAAACTGCTTAATCGAATCTTGTGATAGGCTCAAGCGAGCACATCTCAAAACACTATCGACAGGCAGTTAGACCCATCAGTAAGCAGACCAGCATGGCCTGTGACAATGTAAGGTTCAGAAGAGGAAGAAGAACGGACCTTGCTGTTCCTACAAAACTTTGGTCCTGGGGCCTCCCAGGGACTTGCTTCACGTTCGTCACTTGGTGGTAAGCAACATGCGAGGAACCCATGGACCTGAACTCTCCTTCCTCACTACAGACACGGAGACGGCATAAAGCATGAATAAAGGGGCAAACAGCGAAGCTTGGATGGCTGCTGTATTAGATGATTTTGCGAGGCTTGGTACTACTAATGGGACACGCCTCAACTATCTAGGCTAACACAGCCCAGTACACCATGTGTGCTGAGATGGCAGGGTGAAGAACCGGCTTGTTGGTCGAAATACCCCTCGTACAATATTCCCAGAGGTCGAAACCCTAGAGAAATGGGCCGATGTCTTCCCGGTTGGCCGCCCCCAAGACAGCAGCAGCGGGGATAAGGGCGGAATATAAGGGACAATATCTCTCCGTCCGGAGACGGGCACCTCATTTCATCCCAAGTAGGCTCTTCGTGTTTACATTTGCACACGCACACCATAAGCCTGTACAGCCCTTTTCTTTGTAGTCCTGTTTTATTTTTATTTTGCTTTTCCCTTTTCTCATTCCGCCACAAAAGCTCAATACACACGCCATGAGGGGAGAGGTCAGCAGAAGACCCGAGAGCATGCTTTTTATAGAAATATATGGCTCCGGCCGGTACATGGCCAGGGCGGCCCTTGGCCCGGGATCATTGGCTTTTTTCCTCTTTTCTTCCTTTCCTCTGGCTGCTTCCCGCCGGATCTTGAACCACGGAAATTACTCAAAGCAAAGGATGCCGTACACTTGTTATCTCCATCCATTTTTTGTTTTGTTTTCCTACTCTACTATTCAACCCTGCCACACGAACTCTAGGCCGAAGTCTAGTTCGCTCATCGTGAAGGGCGTGAGTTTTGCGGCCACATGGCGCGTAGGCAGCTAGGAAAAGAGCTCACAGGATACATACATATAGAATACGTAACAAAATACCCTAGACTTTAGAGCTATGCCTTTTCAGCAGCAGTATCAAGCGAACTTTGGTCTTGAGTGTTTGTCTTGCTTGCTTGTCTTTGTTCAGTGGTTCGTCCCCTGTCTCCTTCAGTCTAGGCCTCGAGCTAGGGCCATTGCAGTAGCAGCGCGCTCGCATCAGCACAGGCTAGCCTGCTAATATATCCCTTATTCCGAGGCAGAGCACCGATAGTGCTTTGCTGTGGAGAAGGTGAGAAAATTAAAAGTAGGTTTAGCTTTCCAAGGCCTGGTCGGAGCTGAAGTGACAGGAAACGGTGCTAACGCCAAAGTAGGATAAGGCCAAATCGCTGCCAGTCAGCGTGGGCGATAAGGGCATCATGGTGCAATTTCACTCAAGAGAGGCCGTCCTGGTGAAGCGACAAAAAATCAGAGTGCTTTGTGAGGACATAACATCGCTTATCGCCGTTTGACGGCTGTATATGTGCAGCAGTAGAACATAACTATCAAACAAAAAGACACAAAGCCAAGCCGCCGCACAAGAGCATGTGAATAAGAAAACACGGCGGTATAGCAGGTCCAAGTTCGTCTACAGAGAATCACGACATATTACGTATGTACTGCACAAGCCTGCATCGGCAATATATCAGAGCGTAGTATATGTACTATGCCCATTGTTGATCACTGAGATCGGCATTCCGCTCGGTGCGGCTTTCCTAAAGCAGAAGTCGATGCTGGGCCTGGGCTGGGAACAGGCGAACAAGAATCTTCAACAATAAGGAAGTCCCCAGCAAAGAGATCCCGTAGAACTGCGATGCCTACAATAACGCAACGCTGCATGTTAAGCGATCACGAGGGTGCCATAGGAAGCAAGGGAACAAGAAACTAAAGTTAGAGGTCAAGACAATTAGGTAAGGAGGCTAAATAGAGTCACGAGAGACATAGAGAAGGGCGGGAATGTAACGGACATAACAAGATAAAAAGAAAGCCCCCGAAAGGGAGAGAGGCTCTCGTTCTCCCCCACGTCTAACGGGCCCGAAAACAGCCGGAATGTAGCTGCGAGATTAACCAGAGACATTCACAGAACAGTAGAAGACAGTAGTGCGTTTGAGAAAATGGCCAAACGGCCGCGTGCAGATTCCGTAGGGAGAGAAAAGCCAAGGCAGAGCCGGGCGGACCGAGACTTTCTTGGTGCTGATATCTATCCCTTGACCATAGAACATTCCAGGAAGAACAGAAAACACGAAGAACAAAAGAAGTCGAAGTCGAAGTCGAAGTCGAAGCTGATTTCTATGGGTATAGTATGCGTATGCAGCTCATTATGCACTGAAATTAGGGAGAAACTGTTCTTTTCTCATTCTTTTCCCACCCCTCATGCCCTCTGGAATGCTACAAGCCTAAGTTCACGGCCGGCCGGCCGTCGGCCGGGAACTTGACAGGCTTCTTCTTGCGTAGTATCTAGAAAGCAGAGAGAGAGGTGGAGGGAGAGAGAGAGAAGCACCCTTTCTGTCTTCTCTTGAACAAAGAGCTCTATTGCGCCCGAAAACCAGTTATTTCTTTATTTTCCAAATGCCTATTTCTCATTCTTATTCTTCTGCTGATCGTGAGGCCCTTGTTCGCGAGACTAATTAACCAGCCAAGCCTTGCTTGCACCACTTGGAAGGGAAGGGGCACTGGTCTATTTGCTATCTTGGTTAGCTAGCCTTGCGGCTTCTTTTATCCCTTCTTTCTTTTTTCACTTGCTTTGCATTGTCGATCGTTGCCCCTATAACAGGAATAATAAGAAACAGGCATAGACAGAGCAACATAAAGAAGAGAGCATAAAGCCATGCATGTATATGCAAGTATGTCTTCTTTTGTCTTAGGCATATAGACAAAGGGCCTGCACATAGCATCCTCTTGATATCAAAGTTAAGCCATTTCTAGCAAGAAACAGGTAAGCTGCGTATTTGATTACTTTTTCCCGTTTTTGTTTATTGTTTATTGTTTCTGAACTGGCAAATCACCAAGGAAGTCTTGGCGTAAGAGCCTAGAAGCTCAAATGTTTCTTCTTATACGTTATGTATGTACACTGCCATAGGGGGCAGGGCCGCGCAACAAGTGATATCTAAGCTACCTCCTAATCAGACCCTTCTAATCAGACCCTTCTAATCAGACTGCCCTGCAGCATGCTTTCCATTCAGGCGCTGGTTCTCCGTCTGCAGTCAGCCAGTCAGCCTGCTTGCTGGCATTGATCCTATCTTATCGTGGAGCCCCAGGAATCCATAATCCAGAATCCATCACAATCAATCACGTACTGCCTTGAGCCAGAACAACAACATCCTCTCCTTCCCTTTATCCTAGCCCTGGCTTTTCTTTTTTATTGATTTCTTTTTTGCCTTTTCCTTTTCTTTTTCCCTTGCATTTACTATTCTCCCCCATCCCCCTTCCCCCTTCCCCGGCCTCCTCTCTTCCCAGTTCTAATGAAGCTCTCAATAACCTTCCCCTCCCCTCCCTTCCTGCTCTCTCACTTTGTCTCCCCTCTAGGTTTATCTGAAGTTGGCAGAGTTGGCGAGCAGCACGCTACAAAAATCAACTCTATAGGTTGCAGGGCCAGGCCTTCTTCCAACAGGTCACAATTTCACAGCCAAGCAGCAAAGTGGCAACGATCGACAATAATGCATGCATTTTGTGGGCGCACATATTCTACAGCTGAACTTCCTGTCTGTAAATGTGAAACAATGCAAGGTCCTCTGATTTTAACTATCGTCGTTGTTGTCAGTTTTGGGTCTTTTTTATTTACTCCCTCACCACCATCCAAGAGATATTTTCTGGCCCTGTCTAGCTTCAAAGACTCGTGCGCTCCCCCCCCCCCCCGCCTTCTTGCTCTGCCAATCTGCCTAAAACTCTGTATTCTTGGCATGGACTTATAGGACTATAAGACTGACTACCTGTTGGCCATAGCATTTGTCAGCTAATATTAGTAGCCCAGACAAACATTTCCTTGTTTGTTGTCACTCATTTCTTCTCGGACACGATAGTATGGTATGGTGTATCCTTATTACACCGCCAGCTTCTTTCGTCGGCTCATTTTTCTATCTCGGCTTTTTTTCCCCTGTGTTTGGGGGCTTCGCTATTTAACTTTGCCCTCCTCATCCCAGGCTTACCTGTTGTGTGATAATAAAAAAACTAAGCGACCACATAAGCCACTGTGTGAAATGCCATGCGTGATATTTGCACGCATGTGAGTAGCCAATATCGCGGCCCAGATTCCTATTTCTCTTCAGTCTCGCGTGTAGTTAGTTCTTACTCGTAAATGTATTGCACATCACCCATCCCGTGTGCTGCAACATAAACACATTAGTCCACATCACACCCACACAAGTCACATTGGCATTGGAACATCATTCACCCATCCACATACATACGCACAGTACAAATAGTGTCGACAGGCAGACAGATAGGCATGTAGGCATGCATATGTACTTTGATACCCTTGAATATGCCTGTCTATTTCAATATCCGTCTCCTCTCATTCACTATCCCACACTCACATCCTCACCTCACCTTCCCTCCCGACCTGAAGGCTTACTTGTCTATCCAGAGCTAACCTACCACTCTTCATTGGGAGGGGGGGGGGGGCAGAGCTTACATGCAATGTAAATGGCGATCCCCCACTTCGAATGTTGGATTTAGCCACCTGCACATGCACTATGCAGGGCACGAATATGCACTCAAGAGGAGGTGAGGGATGGGAGATGGAAGGGGACTGTGGATTATTGTAATGTATCATTTGATCATTTGCCTGACCACCAATTATGGTGAACACGAGAGAGAAGAATCAAAGTGTGTACTTATGTCTCTACCTATTGCTATCTAGCTGTGCCTCACTCCTGCTCCTATATCAAGCCCTATACTTCACCAAAAAAAAGAAACATCTGCCGCGAAAAGAGCAGGGCTGCAGCAAAAACCCCAGACCTTATCATCATGATCAGTATCGGAAACAAAACAAACTACACCCCGATGAAACATGGAAGGTGGATATTGTGAAGGAAAAAGGTCCGTTCGTAGCTCTGGCACTTCTCTAATGAGTTAAACAAGAATTTAACAAGCTAGTTTATCCAGGAAACAAGAAAGGCAGCAGAACGTTGGAAATTCGACAAAAGCACGAAAGCTACTACTACGCCAGCAAACCAGCTACTTCCTGCTGCTTTTCAAAGTGGAATCAGACGGAGATAAGAATGGACAGCATCAGAATGTTTGTCGTAAAAGACGAACGCTTTGTGTTGGCCCGTTTACCTTCCCCTCTTCTTTCCCTCTTACTATGGTATCTCCATCTCCTTCCATCTTTTGTTCGGGCTCGCTCCTGTGGCCGTCGTCTTACTACCGGGAAGCTACAGTAGCCCGCGCGATGAGCTAATAAGAGAGCAAGTGACACCTTTGCCTTCCTTTCTTCACACTCCCCTCCTACTTCTGCCCTACCTCGTCTTTTGGCTCTTCCCCTTCCTCCTCCTTCTCCACTGCCTGTCACCGTGGCCCATTCCAACACCTCTTGGATTCAATCTTTCGCCTACCGCTCCTCTCTTCTCCATTTATACACTCCCTCCCTCTCCAATAAGCAACAACTGGTCTGCTCTCCTATTTCATCACCCGTCCCGTGATAAAACCCAGACGGCCCATGCTTTACAGCCCCTCTCTTTGCCTTTTGCGACTCCCCTCTTCCTTGCTCTCCTGGAGGGTTTTCTGCCCCTTCTCCATTTCTTTTCTTCGCTTTTTGCCTCCGCGGAAGACTCATTTCGGAATATCTTCCATCTTCATGATCGGTGCCTCTTGTATTCTATTTCAAGAAGTGGCTTCTGCAGATCGCATGTACTGTGCTTCTGTTCGTGCTGTACTTCTGGCTCTGCTGCGAGACATGACCCGCTTGTGCTAAATAGCAAATCAAATATGATGCGAGGTGCTGTGCGGGTACGGGGAGAGCCAGGAGGCCGGGGCAGAGACCGGTGCACTCTCTGAGCCGATAGCAAAGACCGGTGTAGAGAGCCACGGACGGTGTGAAGCAAAAAGGGGCGAGAAGAGCGAGTTGGTCAGCACATGAGCCTCGCTGTAGGCTGCAAAATTGGTCAGCCTGTCTGTAAATACATCATCACAATGCTAATAACCGCCACTGCACGGACAGCCCAAGAAAACGCCCACCCGCACTGATAATAAGTAGGACAGGCGAGACGGAATAGCACAAGGCTCGAGTGTCCCAAAGGACAAGAATCCGA
Source organism: Ceratocystis variospora (assembly GCA_038407165.1). Taxonomy (NCBI): domain Eukaryota; kingdom Fungi; phylum Ascomycota; class Sordariomycetes; order Microascales; family Ceratocystidaceae; genus Ceratocystis; species Ceratocystis variospora. Next base: position 38,521 of record JAXHKN010000033.1, on the reverse strand, counting down.
AGAGTAGATTTTCAACAGACTCCGCAAGAAGGAAGACTAGGACTGACTAGTTGTTGACTTGTGCGTTTTTCTCTAGCACAACATACAAAAATAGCATTAGAAACAAACAAAAGCATGCTCAATATCTGATTGAACTTCCTTATCTGACCGATGATGGGGAAGCAAAGGCCTACAGACATAGCACCCGTTGCTGAAGTGGAAAGTGGACTCGAACACGCGCAAAAAGGGAAAGAGCCCTCGGAATAACACCAACACAGAGGTTGTTGCTTATTTTTGGCGGGGGTTCCTGCCAGGGTTTTTTTTCATTGACGACGAAACTTCCCTTCTTTGTCCATGTCTGTCTCGGGCCGAGATTATATGTATACCAGGAAAATGATGGGCAAAAGGGAACTCAAAAGATTACAATGGAGATGAAAGAGAGACATAGCAATTTTAGAAGCACACACAATGCTGTTCAAATGAGAAGATCTAGGCAAAAAAGGGAAGTCACACAAGGGCAACATGAAAATCACACAGGACCTCTCGCAGACCATGCGTTAGGGTTAGTCCAAGTAAGAATCACATCATGCTAGGCTTGCTCTAGCAATCTCACGCATGGGTCATTGAAAGTTAGGGTTTAGGGGGAGCAACGACGAGTCAGCAGCCCTACAGTACATTCTTCACAGTGTGGTACGGGCTTTCGCACGACGAGGCTTTTTGTGGGGATGGCTCTTTCCTATGAACGTCACCTTTCCACTTACACGTATAACTCCGAGGTCTTATAGCTTAAGCCAGCACCAGGTTTTGACGGAAGTTAAAATTTCTTTTAATTCTCCTGGATAAAATTGGCATATTGTGAAATTACGCCGTGACCTGCTACGGTGGTGTGCGGAAAAGCTGTGGGCAGCCAGGTTTTTTTTTTCTTTTTCAATTTTTTTCAATTTCTTTTCACCATTTTCCCCCTGTTTATCTTGCTTTTGCTGATTGCTTTTGCTGACTTCTTGCATGTTGAGAACGTGGAGGCTAGCTACCTAGCTACCTGCCTCCCTGCCTCCCTACCTACCTACCTACCTACCTACCTACCTACCTAGCAAATAAGCCGATATCGAAGATACACGGCGGCCCTTTTCCATGTCGTATTTGCTCTTCTATTGCTCAGGGGTTCTGTTTCCTTGGCTCGTTTCCTAGGTGCGGACTTTTTTGCTGTTATTATCTTCATTTCTTTTCCCCTTCGCTTTCCCTAATTTGTTTGTTTTTTTGATGCATAATATCCCTCTTGATAATGGTTCGCAGGCGGGCTTGTCAGCCTTTGAGTCCATAATGGACTTGTTTGTTTCGGTACTGGAGGAGAGGAAAGGAGCCTAACGTCCAGGTGATGGGGGTTGTCATTCCCTCCCCTGGGTATACAGGGTAGAGTGTATATGGGTATTGGGAGTAGGGGCAAGAGAACTCAGCCATGCACTAGCGTAATACCAACTTACGTGCTTTACTTCATGCTTAGACCTTTGGCGATCGGTGGCTTTGGTGAGTGAGTTGAAATGAAGCATATTATAGGAATAAGGGCCCTAGTTTGCTAAAAATACATCACTAGGTACACAGAGGGCACGGTCTGGTGATGATCTAGTGCTTAGTATCTGTGCTGCTATAGCCTTGGTTGTCAATTAGAGGGTAGGCGAGATGACGCGACGGTGAGTGAGTGATGGTCAAGCTTCTTCTGCTGGGACAGTGCTTTGCCCTTCTTCCTTCATCTCTCCTAGTGGCCAATGTCTTTTTTTGGTAGCAGGAAGAGCGACCATGATCCCGCCCCTATCTCCAAGCCAACCGCAAACCAGCTGCTGGCTTGTTCTGAGATGAGATGTTGGTGAATCTTGAGCTTATTGTGGTGTTGTGACCCTGGCCCCCGCTCTAGTCCGGTGTTATTCCATTATTTCTCTAGTCTCCCGTGCCAAAACAGCGCCACTCGCGTGGAAGACATGGGGAGGAAAGAGTAGATGGAAACTAGAGCATTCGGCTCGGACTTTGGAGGATGCACTTGGAAAGAGACGAGAAAAGCGAATCCTTTCCACTTTGGATATGGTCCAAGACTTACGACCAGTCTGTAATAGAGCTTGGAGGAAGGAACTGAGTGACTTGGCCAACGTTGAGTGAGGCAAGTGACATAGCAGGTTGTGGTGTGGTGTGTAAAGTAAAAGAAGGCGTGGTTGACGTAGTGCGTGTTTATAGAGACACGGCTATTTCTTGCCGCTGATATAGTCAAGCAAGGCAGACATGCTGAATAGGCGAAATTAAAGATCACCTTGCGATGTTAGAGATGATGTATTTTGTTTCTTTTTTTATCTCTCTTCTTCCTCCTTTGGCCGTGTGAAAGCAATTAACAAAAGGAAGTAGGAAGCAAAGGCAAGCAAGGACCTTTGAGCAGATGTAAACGCGTGAGAGCAACTGAAAGGAATGAGAAACAAAGTTTGGGAGTAGAACTTGAAATAAAAGAAAAAGGGCAAGGAATATCAGCAAGGGGGGAGGAGAGGCGGGGGGGAAACAAAACGGGGTACACAGACGACAACCAAACACTCAAGCAAGTACATTCGCATTTTACACCATTGGGTAAAGGGCTGTTTGTCAAGGATTAAACAACGACCAAGTTACAATAGAAGGGGATTGAGAGGAAAAAAAAAAAGACAAAAAAGAGAGTATAGTTGTCCGCGAGGTAGACCGACAAGTCTGGGAAAAAGGGTAGAAGATCAGCCCGAGGCAGAATGTCCTTGGTGTTGGTGAAGGGGGGGAAGGCGACATCGTTGTAGTAGTAGTAGGTGCTGTGGACTGAAGAGGGGGGGTGGTAGGTGAGCTGGGAGAGAGCCAAAGAGGAATAGGAAGGAGAGGACACATGCTTGGGCGTATGCAGAAAGACGAAAGAAGTAATCATGTTGGTTTCTTCGAGATTTTTCCCATAGATTGAATATCCCCCCTCCTTGTCTATCTAGCGTACTGCCTCGCATTCTCTTGCCACTACGACCTCATTCCAGCTGGGTCACGATCGACCGGGCATCTGTGCCGCTTGGTGTTGCACTATGTGGTAGCATTGGTGTACTGCTTGTTTGTGTATAGCTTAGTACAGCACAGTGCAGTGCAGTGCAGTGTAGGCGAAGGTCAGGCGAGGCAGTGTGTTCCAAGGGTCAGGCCACTACAGAGGCAAAGGTGCCTCATATACAGTAGCGAGGCAGTGGGAGCTGGAGTTTCCTGATCTATAATAACTTCCTCTTCCCATCACCCCCAAAACTGCATAGGAAATGCACAACGAACAATAGGTCTTGTTTATAGGCTGCTTGGTGCTTACCCATCTCGTAAGTGGCGATCGTGAACTGCACAGTAGGATGGTGGTTTGCACTGCTCTCTGCCCTGTGCACAATCCCAAGGCATTGTGCGTTTTCTTTTCCCTTTACATTCCCTCATCTTTTCTCCTTTTACCTCAGTTTCCGCCAAACACACAGACGCCAATCTTTTTGTTTCCCTTCGACTTTGCTCGTTCTTCTCCCATCTCATAGCTAAACGTCCGGGTAAGACAGCACGTATGCCCTGTTTGACTCGCTAAACAGGCCTTCTTTTGGCCCTCCCAGTCCGGTCATTGGCTATGGTTTCCCTGCCGCCTATACAGCCGGCCTGCAGAGACTTCTTCCTTTTGAAATTTTCAAGCTACGATATCCCAGGCCCACCAATCCTCTACGCCTCCCTTCCCCTTCTCATTATACTCTAATATTCTAGTTGTCCCTCATTCTTGCTCCTTATCTTCTACACCCCTCCCCCCGTTAGCCTCTCCCTTCCCTCATCGCGGGGAAATATTGTGCAGTTCCATCATACGATGGCCGCATATTCGAACAGAGAAGTTGCTTTTGCCGCCAGAGTTACAGGTCGGAGCAAGGGCTAGTAGAAGCCAAGAACAGCGAGGGTGGGAGAAAAAAAAGGAAAAGATCAGCACCTAAGCAATGCAGGCTGGACAGCTAAGCGGACAAGGAGGTACCCCCCCTACTGTTTCTTCCAGAACGCTGGTGTACCATTGCCACTAGCAAAAGTGCTTTTAACGGCAAGGAAGAGACGGAAAAACAAGGCAATATGTGTGTAAAGGAAGGAAACATGCAAAAATGTGTACATGTTTATATGTGCATGTGTATACACAAGTAAAGCACATTTCCTTGGAAGTTATACACGGCGTGAAGTGTATATGTGAGCACAAATACAATAATGCTCTACGTAAATAGTTGTAGACGTGAGCCACATACAAGCCTACTAACCAAATACTCTAGTTGCGAACGGGTGTATAGACGTGATGAACTACGACTTTTCTAACTATACAACCACTGCTACCATATAGCCGTTGCCGATAGCTACTGCTACTACCGCTAACTACCGCCACTATAGCGGGGACTTGTGGAAAGCACATTACCCTTCTCCTTTTTTAGCGTTTCCTCGGGAGCTATATGTGCAGGTGGATATATGCCACTATTAGAGTCAGAGTCAGAGCTTGCTATTACTTGATGATCTCCGATATAGAGCCTTGGTGACGTTTGTTTAATGAGCGAGATACAGGTTATGAAACACAGGGCACAAGACAAAGTCTCTACTTGCTCTATTTCAGGTTCATTTTTAAATACAGGGGCTCAACAGAAATTTTTGTTGTGAGTGACTTGTCGCTATACAGGCTCGGCTGTATCACAAAATGCATCAGTCGTGTTGGGAACGCTACCGTACCAATCGCCATATTGCTAGGGTAAAATCAACATGAAGAAGAGGGGAGAAGAGAGAGTAAGATGGTACGAGAGAAAAAGCGAGGGGAATGGCCGGAAAAAAACAGCTTGTTGTGTCGTAGCTTGAGTTTATCTTGGTTGAGGATCATGCATAGCATTGAGAAAAACTGTCTGGAAGAGAGGCTAAGAAGCTATTTCCCTTGTGCCTGAGTTTGCTTTTGACTTGCTGATGGGATCCACGGATACAATATGTCTTATTGAACCTCCCTAGAAGACGATATTCTGGTAAATTGCACCTTGATCAGAGGAGTTCCATGGAAATGGGGGACAGCCTGGGACATGACAAAATAATTGCAGTAATAGTACAGTAATAAAACAGTGACAAAACATCATAGCACAGCGAAGTACAGCACAGCAGCTCGGGGAGCAGGATAGAGAAAGACATCTCATTGCAGCATTATCATACTATCTCCGACTTGTAATAAAGCACCGGCAGCAGGAGCTAGGTCTAGCTGGACACATACTGGCCCGGGCTTTTTGATAGTTGTTAATTGTTCAAGACAAACCCCCCCCCCCCCTTCCCTATACTCCGGCCTAGCCCTTGTGAATTTTCGCCCGTCTCTCATCTCGTTGAGTACAGTTTGCTGTCAGTATTCCAGGATCAGCCTAATAGGCAAAAGTACCTTCCGGCCTGTGAAATCACAACTTGTTGAGATTGCTTTTGCGTGTAAATGGTAGTGACGGTGGTGGTGCTAAGCATGTGTATGTCAAGTCACAGGTGACTGTTTGGCCCCCTGCGCGCGCGTGTGTGTGTGTGTGGCTACATTGCACAGGACTGTGCAGGGTATTCTGTTGGTCGTCTGAGTGCGGCCTTTGCCTCCCCCTTCCACTACTCCTCTTTCTTCTTTGTCCTCCTGATTGTACCTGTGCTGGCACACATGACGATGATGGCTGGCTTGTGCTGAGGTAGAGTAGAAATCGGATATAGACCATCAGGTGACCATTATCACAGCAAGGAGAAGCACGGGACAGAAGGACAGACACATATATTCTATCGACGTCTTCCCTCCCCATATCATCTGTCCATCACCTTACATCCTGCTTCCCGAGCCCGAGCCTGGGGCCAACTAGAAAAGCCCAATAAACCAAAAGAAAAAAGTCATCTTTGTGCGTTGTTTAATTGAGGGGAGGAAGAGCGAGAGGGGGAGGCGGTTTGACAAGGGAGATGGGAGAAGAGAGCTCGAAAGTCCACCGACTAAAGGTCCCTACCTCTCATCCCCTCCTCACTGGAGACGTCACAGCCTTGTTTGCTGATCCGTGCTTTCTTGAAATGCACTATATTTAGGGCCATCGAACCAAAGAGCCTGTGGAATAAAGGACTAAAGGGCAAGAAAGATGAGGACTTCCCTGTTCTATAGCTCTACTAACTGGCTCTTGCTCCTGTTTAGCCCTACACCCATCTTCACCATTTGCCTCTTTCCTCTCATATTGAACAATACCAGCAGTGGATATGTGATTTTGGCTATGACGATGAATTTCATTATAGGTCCTTTTAATGAAACTGCAGTTGGCCTAGGCTAGGCCCTTCTAAACTCCCGCTACACCTGCCCAAGTCCCTGCAGCCAGCCCTACTTTTGCGTGTGTCTGCATTGCCCTATACCTTGGGGAATTACCAGGAGAGACTTGACTTTTTGATTTTTTTTTTCTCGCGTGTTTGCTTAAGAGGCGGGGTGGTCTATATAACAGGATGGAGATCATGAGCTGCTGGTAAGAGAATGGGAGGGGTGAAGGAGGAGGGGAGAGGAGGGAGGGAGGATGGAGGGAAGACGGGACTGCCTAATGGTGGGAAAGGGGAAGAAGTAAGGAAGGACCTACGATTCAACCACGATGAGAAGCTAACGAGAAAGCGAACATCATGGATATTTGTGGCAAGATGACTGCACAAGAAGAGGGCTATGAAGGGCAGTTGCTTGTGGGCTATGTAGTAGCATATCTCTCTATGCACATGTACATCATGTGCATGCGCATCTCGTCTGTAGCATCCGAGGGGGCGAGGATGAGTTAGAGCCATAGTGTTGAGTTTATTGTGTGTTGAGTGTGTGTACGTGTACATGGGTGCGTGCGTGTTGATTCGTGTATGTGTGCGGATGTGTGCGTGTGTGTGGACGTAAGTAAGAGCCTGTTTGGCGTGCCATATCTCCCTCCATTCTGCTCTTCGTTTATTCCCTGATTTGACACTATACTACTATCTCGCGTTTGTGGATGGAATATCCACCTTGCTTGGGCGGATTAGATCTTTTCAGGCGGGCTTTTAACATCTCCGTCACCCGCATCGTGAGCACATGATGGATACTTGTGCGTATGCACCAACCAAGGACATCCTGCATATGCACAAAGGCTATCCGGATATCTCCCCGTTGAGGCCACAGGCTGCACCGACCGTGTCTCCCCCCTTCTACTTACCTTTCTACCCCCTCTCCCCTCCTATTCTCCTATTTTCCTCTCTTCCTCTTTCCTAAAAGAGCCAACAAATGCACACTCCGCCTCTCTAAAGTGGAACTCTGGCTATTCTCAAGTTGTGGGTGGCCCCATGGGTGAATAGATAGATTGATAGACTCATGAGGGAAGCATCATAGCCCACGAATACGTACCCTTTGCTCTATCTAATCTTCTCTTCTGTTCTCTTCTCTTGTATTGTTTTCTCTTGTCCTGTCTTCTCCTTTGCTCGCTCCTTCGCCTGCTTCCTCTATATCCTGATATCGTTAGTATGATGCATGTGCTGCGTGTGTTGGGCGCACTGGGTATTCGTGAGCTTGTGCAGCTTACTGGCCGCCTGAGACAGCCAGTGATGGGAGAAGGATGGGCAGGTCACTGGCCAGAAGTTAGAAGCACGCATGATTTACTAATGGCTGAGTTCTTGCTCTTGATCTGATAGCGAGGGGCGAGGTGGCCACTCATTCCGCTCTTCCCGCTCAATCCTCTGCACCCACCAACTCTCACTCAGCATTAGCCATCGCCACTCGCAGCAGACAAGACCCGAGCATGAGGAGGACGAGGAGGAGGAGGAGGAAGAGGAGGAAGAGGAGGAAGAGGAGGGAACGAGAAAGGGTGGGATGGGGCAAATGTATTTCGACGCTGCATCCGAAGGTGAAGAGGGGCACAGTGTCTATATAGCATACGCCAGCTAGAGCCTTGCAGCACAGTGTTGCCCCCTTAAAAGAGAATGGAAGGAGGAGACTGAGGAGATCAGGAATAGGAAGTGTGACTCTAGTTCATAGCAGATGTGCCTTTCGATTTCTTGGCCTCTAGGAAGTCCTCTTCCTATGACCCAAAGTTTCAGTGCCCTCTGAGGCTTTACAAGGCTACAAAAGAATAAACTAAACAGGTCAGAGAACACACAAATAGTAAATAGAGCATTGAAGTCTGAAATAAAAGAAAAAAAAAGAGACCAGGTTTCAATAAATCAGCAGGTAAGTTAGCCCCCGCTTCACTACAGCAGGCTTCGAAACATAAATGCCATAGCGAGCAATAATCCCCCGAGACATTAAACGTAGAACAACAAAAAAGGACATAGGGACGAGAGGAAGCAGGGGAGCTGGAAAGAGGGTGGCACAAAAACGAAGGCAGAGCAGAGCAGAGGAAAGTCTTGTCTAGCAGAAAGAAACAAACAAATAAATCCTGCATACTTCGCCAAACATGGAAAGTCTAAGCTTGTGAGGCAAGCCTGCCGATGGTGTGGATATTAGTGGTGTGGGTAGGTAGCATGGCGGTTTTATCTGTGTATCATGGATGTTATTTTATTTGTTTTCTTTTATAGTCGCAAGGAGGACAAAGGGAATGGGGCGAAGGGCTTAACCACAACATCTATCCAAGAAAGAGAGGCAAGAAATAACAGGAAGTTGTAACAAATAGGAGACAAAGGAGGAAGCTAGAGATGGGACAAGAGGGAGAAAGGGAGGGAGTGATATCGTGACAATACAAGAACATGGTGGTAGTAAAAGAGTAAAAAAACAGCCCGAGTAATGATGAGGAGCAAGTAGAAAGAGGAAAAAGAAATCGTGTATGTAGAATGGAGAAGCAGCCGGAAACTTCGTGCAGACAGGGTGAACAAAGAGAGAAAGAAGAAAGTACATTATCGCCAGAAAGAAAGAAGCAAACAAACCCGTATAAATTGGTATTGGCCGGAAACACACAGCCCCCGGGTATGAGGTAGACAAGACAAATACAAAGCCTCAAGGCAGGATACACGCCAACCACACTCACCCAGGTCACCGCCCAGGCCGACGCGGCAGGGTATCAAGCTGCATAAAGCAAGGCTCGTCGACTATCTAAGCCCGAACCTGCCGTGTCTTCTGCAGAAAGGGGCTGGGCATCTCGTCCACTTCCGGATCCCATACTGTTGGATCACTGCTCCGGCGGCTATTACCCTCTGCCGCCGTTAATCGGTCACGGAAAGCCCGCTTAGGGCTAACGTTTTCTCCTGTTGATGAGGAGGGTGCGGCCAGCACTGCCGAAGAGGGTAACACGGCAGATAGCGGCCTTCCTCCAGCACGCGCCTGCTGCAATTCAACAAGGGTGCGGCCCTTGACATTATTCTTAGCCAATACCTTGCCGAGACGCTCGTCATCGCCCGAACTATGGTGGTGTTGGTGACGGATCAGCTTCTTTCCTCGCGTGGGGCTTCCGTGTATGTTGTTTGTATCAGAAGAAGACCCTGACGAGGACGACCCTGACGACAGCTTAGCATTATGCAAGCTCGTAACGGACGGGATCTTGCTGAGACGCCGCGATGGTGACACGCGAGGAAGTTCCGAGTTGGAGTTTTTGCTGGCGAGAGTAGGAATACTAAGATTTCTATTGGGGGCGGACTTTTGCGCTAACAGCACTGGGCGGTTTTTACCAAACGGATTTCTGTTTGAGCGCACTGCAGGCGTAGGCGATGCCGGAGGCTCTTCATCATCAGATTCAATACTAACGGCATCGCGTGGGACTTCCCAAGCAAGGCCGTTACCACTTCCAGCGGCAGCTTTGTTGTGCTGAAAAATATTTCCATTGTTTGTGGGCGGCTTGGTCGTGCCATTGCGCCGTGGCGACAGGCTGAGGCTGGAAATAGCCATGGGTGAAGGAGACACCATTTCAATATCGCCAGGTGTCTCCGGATTCAAGCCAGGGTACATTGTGTGGGCTCTCTTGAGTGGCGTGCTCATATTGCGCTTGGTGAGACCAGCAGTAGCCTCTGATGGGAGCGACTCTGCAGCCGGTGCACTGATAGCTGTTACTGCCAGCTGTTCTTGTACGCTGGAAACAGGCGATTTCTTAGCTTCTGGTTCAGGCGTTGCCGTTCTCCGAGGTCCATTAAGAGATTCTCGGCGCTTCAGCTCAGCTTCTACTCGTGCTCGAACCTCGGTTTCAAATTGCTTTTGTAGATTTTCAACCTCAAGATTGATGTGGCGACTGATTTCCAGCTGGGCCCTGGTTTCCCATTCTCTCCTCAATTGAGAATCGATTTCCTGACGGATAAGCTTCTTCTCAGTTTCGATGGCGCCGGCAAAGTGGTTGAGTTCCTTTTCCTTTTGTGCCAAGGCATCCTGCTTCGCTCTGAGCTTTCGCTTGAGTTCCGCAAGTTCCATCTCGCGCCGAGTAAGTCGAATTTGTGGTAGGTGAAGCAGGTCGTGGGTTGACGGCCGGGCATCGGGGCTTTTACGCAAGCATGCGTCAATAGCGTCGCGTAACTCCGAGGAATAAATGTTGGGGAGGGCAGGATATTGTCCATCCTTGATTTTTTGTACTAGCTGGTAGTGGGAGCGAGCATCGAATGGCGGTGCTCTCATACAAAGCTCGTAAATAATGCAACCGAGGGACCAGATGTCGGACTTGAGCGTGTATCTTTCGGCTGCGCAGATTTCGGGGGACATGTAGTACGGAGTACCGACATATGTGGAAGCAAAATCTTGTGATTTAATCATCTTAGAAAGACCAAAGTCGCCGAGCTTCACGGAGTTGTTTTCGCCGAGGAATACTACAATAATCATTAGCATGAGATGCGGAAACGAGAAAACTAAGCGATAGTCTCAACGGGAACTAACCATTTTCTGGCTTTAGATCACGATGCATGATGCACAAGGTACCAGCCGGAGCCTTTTCCGGATTTGAGGCACCATCGCTTGGACTTGGCGGGTCGATACCATAGTGGCAACGGTACAGTGCTGAAGACAGCTGGCCAAATATGCTCCAGACAAACTGTTCGCTCGCTCTTTGGCCTTTACTAGCAAGGTCTTTGATGACACGGCCTAGGTCGCCATTGCCACAGTACTCCATGTACAGATGCAATTCTTGCGTTTCTTTTAGGTGATCTCGGTGATAATAGGCGACGATATTGGGATGGCGAAGATGAGAAAGGCACTGGAACTCCGCGTGAAGCTGTTCGCGTTCTTTTTGTGACATTTTGAGATAATTTATCTCCTTTCTACACAGGATGAGACCATCGGCCTTGCGGCGAACTCTGCGAATGATACCAAAGGAGCCATGGCCTAGGGAGAGTGAAGTTTTAGCCAGGGAGTCAGTTCATGGTAAAGGAGATAGAGAAGCGCCATGGTTTAAGTAAAAGTCCATTATCAAGGAGAATGGCAAACTCACCGATCTTGTCCATTATCTCATAGTCCTCAGCTTTCGTGACAGTGGGGTTGGAAGAAGCCATTGTGCGCGATTGACGTGCAGCAGTCACCAGCAGTACGATGCATCCAGATATCACAAGCCAAGTAGAGAAAAAGGAAAGCGAAGGCTTTTGTAGAGCCAGTTAAATAATCTACGACGATTTGTTGGATGTTGATAGACGAATGACAATGATCGGAGATGGATACGTCGACAATAGCGGAAGAAGGCGACAGACCGACAATTCAAGATGGACGAGGCTATAGAGAGCGAGGAGGAATAAAAAGAATGAGTGAGAGAGAAACGAAATGTGGCTCTGATGGCAAGGCTGAAAAGGGAAATAAAAAAGAAAAAAAGAACGAAGTAAATAACAAATGCCTTTGATGATGTGCGAAACAAAGAAAAGAAAAAAAAAACTTGTTTGAGGAACGACAATGAGCACAAGAGAATGTAGAGAATAGCAGGGAAGAAAATCTCATGGGCCAAAATCGGCTATCGTGTATTGTGTGCCCAGAACTGTAAACCCACGGAAGGTACGCTTGAGTGGAGTAAACAACCAGGGTCGTCGACTGGGCAACGCATTGGACCGGATATTAACCGCAGAGTTTATCGATAAGATGGCACTTACTGTTATCTTATCGCGGTTATCCGTTTATAGCTCACCGATGACTTCATCCCCGAAATCACTACCAACACCAATTGCTGTGAGTATATGTATCATAGCCGTCAATTCATCATTCCCTCTGTAACATGCTCTTCACTGAGATTTTCTGTTTTCTTAAATTTTCACCATGAACGCCACAGACAGTGACAAGGATGAAATCTCTCCCCAGCGCTTCATTGAGCTCCAAAACACCATTCTTGATATTGCCAAGAACAATAACAAGTTACGCAAACTCCCGGCCGAAGATCGCTTCGCTGGTACTCCCCTTAACAAGTCGCCAAAGTTTGAGGCTCTCTTAGAAGCTTGTCGCCGAGGAGATTTAAAAACTTGCCACGAGCTTATCATCTCGGGCGTCAATATAAATTCCCGTGATCAATATGACTATACGCCCCTAATTTTGGTTTGTGGTAGCCCCCCTTTCTCCGAGTCCCTGAGTATTCAACGCCTGATAGGCTGACTGGTTATTCTACAGGCGAGTATTTGCGGGCATTTTGAGCTGGTTAAGCTATTGTTGGACTATGGTATGCTCTCTTGAAGGGAATATTGTCAATCAATTTCTCTTGATGTTACTTGCTGCCCTCCCTACCTCCATTCCTAGTACTCTGCTTACTAATTCTTCTTTCACTGAAGGCGCGCTGGCGGAACGCAACACATTTCAAGGAGAGCGATGTATTTACGGTGCACTCACACTAAAAATCAGAAATCTATTGCTTAGTTACGACTTCAGCAAGGCTACCGATCCGCTTCGAGAATGGTCCGGTCACATAAACAGTATCCGGAGCGGTCAGCCACCGGGAACACCTGACTTCATACTACGGATCAAAGATGATAGCGGGGCTAGTTGCGGGGTTCATCGTATGATCCTGGCTGCACGTTCGCCGTTTTTCCGCGATATGTTAGCCAAGGATCCTGGACTCACATCCTGGACCGCTCAGGGGGTCGATGTCGATGAAGAATGCTTGTATACTGTGCACAAGTTTCTGTACCTCGAGCAGATCTCCGATTCTGAATTAAGTCAGCGCGACAACATAGAACATCCAGCAGCTAGTCGAATACTCGAGGGCTGTAAGAAGCTAGCTCAAGTGTTCGACCTACCGGGCCTTGAGGAGATTTTAGATGCAAGAGGCCAGCTTAATGTTGCACGCAAGGCACACCAGCAACAAGTCAACCTGGCCCAAGTGCAGATGAACGAGTTTTTCGTCGAGTTCATCATGAAGCAAAAGATGGTGGTCTCCGGGCAGGAAGTTAGCAGCATCCGGTGGTCTTATGCTAACCATGCACTTGCTGACGTGTTACTCAAAGTTGAATATATTGATGAGAGCCCGGAGACCGGGACTGAGCCGGAATTCGAGCCTAACAATCAAACTTCAACTAGTGAAGTCTCAAACAGAGGCACAAATTCTACGGAAGTCATTCTGAAAAAGGAAGATGAGCAGCAGCTCCAGAAATACATCATATATCCTGCCCACAAGGCCATTCTCGCTCGCAGCCCGTACTTCAAGCGCATGTTCACCAGTGGCTTCATGGAAGGCCAATCTCCTGAACACTTGCACATGGTTAGCATGACATGCGCTCCGGTGACTCTTGAGGTCATCCTTGCGAATCTATATTTCGAAAAGGGCGAAATATCCTTGCCATATAGTCTTGATCTCTTATACACGGCCGATGAAATTTTCCTCGAAAAGCTGGTCAACAAGGCCGCCCTGACCATCAGCAGTCAGGGCATGGTTGAATCGAATGTATGGGAAGACCGAACACATAAACTAGACCCCAGGAAAAAGAGCCGCGGGGGTCGTTCTGAAGCCCCCGATGGCATTGACATATATGAAATCATACACGCCGCTTGGGACCTTAGGGTGCAGCGATTGGAAGACTTTGCCGCACGTTTCTTCGCTAGCCGCCTAGAAGACTACATCGATGATCCTGAGTTCCTCGCCATCATTCGCAAGAGTGCTGAACGTGTCAAGGATCGCCAGGCTACAGATACCATTGAGCTTCTTGACGATATCCGTCATCATCTAAAAGATCGTTTTCGTATGCGATTCCAGGACGTTAGTTTGATGATGGGACGCGATTCAACACAGGCTCAACATATCCAGGCCGAGCAGAATATGGCCAGGACGAAGACAGCGATCCAAACACTTAGTGGAGAAATGGCAGAAGATGAGTTTGCCGCAGACGATATGAACTATGAGTTTTTGATGGATAGGCTGGACAAGCTTCTAGAGAAGACAAACGAAGCGGTGTACAGGGATAAAATAAACAACCAAAATGTAGCTTAGACGATAATACAATAGCTAGATTTAGATACCAAAATGTAAAAATTAAGAAAAAAGGAAGAGGATGTTAGTTAGTCAAGATCCATAGCGTCGCATATCGTCCTATCTGCTTCTTCCTGCTTGACACATTTCTCTTCCTCGACTGCCTCAACCCAGTTCTTTTCAACTTTCTTACGACGATAGCGCTCCAGAGAAGCAGCCCGGATAACCTCCTCCTCGCAGAGTAGGTCTGCTGTTTGACTAGTAAGCTGGTGGATCTGGTTCCTGACTGACTTTTGGAACATGGCAGCCCATCCTTGATGGGCCTTGCAGCGCTTCCTGTCACACATGCCCGCTGTAGCCTGTCTGCGTTTTTTATCATCTTCGTTTTCCATGGCGGCGATTACTGCAAGTTCGCTCTTTGGTGCCTGTAGGGCTCCCTGCGCACATGACGCCTGGCCCTCCTCTGTTTGAAGAAAAGCAGCAAAGGCCGCTTGGGCACCAACCGAGTCCAGTCGACCATCATAGCCACATATATCGTTAGTGATAAATTCAGAAGCAACGGCAGCCTTGTGTCTTTCGGTAACCTGTTCGGCGAGCTGAAGCATTTTCGAGCATAGCTCAATTTCATCAGCTAATTCTGCGCGGTCATTTGCAGATTTTGAGAGTAACAATCGCTCTTCAGCGGAAAGATGCATATCTTCGGATTCCTCTTTGGAAACGGGTGCTAAGAAAGGTTCATGGCCAAGCTTATATGTCCCTGTAGCCTCATCGACGTAGCCCAGCCCACTAGCAATAACACCTAGCAAATCTTCGCGGGAGAGTTTGCCAATAACAGCAGGCGGAATAGTTGAGGCTGGTGTCAGACGAGCTACTATCTGCTCCCACCATTGGTGACAGTGCTCGTCAGAGCAGAATACAGAGTTAGTAAAGCTATCTTCAGCCTCAACCGTCCCTTCCATCTCATCATCAGCCTCGGCAGCCGGCGCATAGCTACGTGCTAGCTTACGGCATCCATCCAGAGAGCAAGTCTTTTTGTATCGCGTTACTAAAGTGTCCCCATCGGTACAACGTGGACAAATAAACATTTCAATTAGGCTTTCGCCAATTTCAGTGTCCAGGTTAATACACTCGCCATGAAACCAGTCTTCACACTTCTCGCAACAAATCATCCAGCGGTGGTCATCGCGACCATGGCACAGGCAATAAGTGCCTGGGTCATCACTATCGCCTACTGTTGGGCTGTCCCTAGCAGTACCACTTCCATTTGCAATGCCATTAGGCCCAGAGGACGACGAGACGCCGTTGGCTCCAGAAGCCCCCGAGGCTGAGTTCGAAGACTTGGCTTTTGGGCGACGCGTGGTTGACGTTTTTGCGCCGCTGGTAGCCTTCGGTCTCTTGGTTGCCATTGAAGTAGCTCCTGTGCCGTTTGGTAGTTTCTTCATACCTGTGCCCTTTTTCTTGACTTGTGATTTTTTGGCTGTGGATGACTTGGGATCTATTGCGATACTAGACAGATCGTCACCAAGCTGACTGGCTGTGGTGCTGAACGCAGCGGGCGATGCTGTATTATTGGAGGAGACAAGCTCTGTGTCGAACTGGGGCACTTCTGCCGCGATGCTATCGGCCCTGGTAACCTCTGGAAACAGTTCTAAATGCTCATAGTGTGCATCTGTAAGTCCTGCAGATGGTAGTTCGTCCAGATCCATAGCAGTAAATGATATAGTGGGATAAACGTGTATGCGTATGTGTTGTTTATTTGTATTAATGTCGTATACGCTTAGAAATTATTGCCCAGCGCAAAACAAGGCTACAATAGAATATGGTAGCAACCGCGTTCAGCCGATTATGAGATGAGGAAAAGTAAAAATTAAAAAGGCGAAAGAAGTTCATACGTGAAGTTTTTGTTACTCTTAGGGAAATTGTTATGCTGTCTTAACGATTCCCGTGACGACTCGGTCTGTCTCGGTGTAGACTGATTCGGCTGAACTCTGGCTAATAATATCACCAAAGAACCTAAGCGATTTCCAGACTTACCAACAACCCGATCCAGCTCCACGTGAAGCCACAGAAAAAGCTGAAACTTTCTATACAAAGACGCAAATTTATTGTCATCAACGTGCGTCATTGCCTATATTTACAACTCCGTGCCATCATCATGTCTTCTGCTCTACCCCTACGTGCTGTGGCCCGATGCAAATCTCTTGTCTCGGTTCTACCTAGTCAGACCGCTGGCTTTGCGACTCGCTCGATTATCCGTCCTCACATCCGTACTTCGACTTGCTTAAAAAATTGCATTGCATCCAAACATCAGGTTCGCGGCGCCAAGACAATTGGCGAAGCTAAGTCACGCATGCGCTTTGGGGTAAGAATCCCCTCTTTCTCACAATGTCGCGGTAGCCCCTCCCTTCTATAGCCTAGATTCACCTGCTGACAATCGCCAACTTCATAGCCCTTCTCATGGCAGGCTGGTGTGCTATGTCTCGTTACCTTAGGTGGCTTAATGATATACTTTGAAAACGAGAAGAAGCGCATGCACCAGAAGCGCATAGCTGAAGCCAACAAACAAATTGGCCGGCCCAAGATTGGCGGGCCTTTTGAGCTGCTTGACCAAAACGGCAAGCTCTTCTCCAGCGAAGATCTCAAAGGCCGCTACTCGCTAGTGTACTTTGGTTTTACTCACTGCCCGGACATTTGCCCCGAGGAACTGGATAAGATGGCTGAGATGATGAACATTGTCAATAAGAAGATCCCTAACTCCGTCAAGCCCGTCTTCATCACCTGCGACCCGGCTCGGGATGGCCCTGCCGAGCTTAAGACATACCTGGCCGAGTTTGACTCTAATCTTGTTGGCCTGACTGGCACATATGAACAGATCAAGGCTGTTTGCAAATCGTACCGTGTGTATTTTAGCACGCCTAGTAAAGTGAAGCCAGGCGAGGACTACCTAGTAGACCACAGCATATACTTTTATTTGATGGACCCTAATGGTGATTTCGTCGAAGCCCTCGGCCGCCAACACTCACCGCAGGCCGCAGCAGACATCATCCAGGGCCATGTCAAACAATGGACTGGCCAAAAGAAGTTTTAAGAGGCGGAATCAGCAAGCCACTTTGGGTTAGCTGTGATTGGAAAGGAGATACTTTACGACGGGGCAGGAGGCCCATGTACTACCACCATCATGTTATTACTACGACTTGTGCAATAAATAGTGTATCATTACTTATATTTGCTTCGAAAGCCGAGGCCATCTACGTAGTTTTATCGCCTGCTCCAAACTACACAACGTGTATGTCACTTGAGAGGAAAACGGACTCAGGACTTATGCTAGACCCAGTTATTTGCTGATAAGATAGCGGCTGATAAGCGTAGATAAGGAACAAGCTTCCAGAATTCCACTAACAATACTCTATGCTACACGAGCATGTACATCCCTTCCTATGCATACTTCATTCAGGTTCTTTCTCGGCACAAGCTCAACCCATCAAATCTCACGTCATGGGGTCTACTATTTTATCGGCTGCCTGTCATGCTTATAGGCCTAGACTAACGTGGCCTAGCCTCAAACTTTCTTCAAGGCCCGCTTTGATCCCCCGCATCTTGCCTTTACACCGCAAGCTTGCAACTGCTTCGAGCTCACCTTCAACCAAAAAAGCAACTCCATTTGCTTTTGCTTTTGAGTGAGTCGTTGGTGCCCTATTTCAGTGTTCATGCGATGGCTAACTTCTCAATGCAGCATCGATGGTGTGCTCCTACACGTAGCCAAGCCCATCCCGGGTGCTGCTGAGTCGCTACAATATCTGACTAACAATAAGATCCCCTTCATTCTACTCACGAATGGCGGCGGAAAACATGAGTCTGATCGTGTGGCTGATCTGGTGAGCAAACTAGGTGTAAGGCTGTCTACGGAAAATTTTGTTCAGTCACACACTCCGTTCCAAGATCTCGTCGATAATTCTGAGGGCCTGAGAGAGAAAACAATTCTGGTTACTGGCGCCGATGCACACAAGTGCCGGCAAATCGCCGAAGCGTAAGTTTCTAAAACCTACTAGATTGGTTGCTATTTAGTATCCTTCTAACAAATACCTGTATAGATATGGCTTCCAAAGCGTAGTGACGCCCGCTGACATCTTAGCCGCCCAACCAACCATCTATCCATTCCAGACCCTCATGACAGAGGTTTACGCAAACACATGGCGCCCACTACCAAAGCCTCTCTACAACCCTGACCAACCCACAGCAGATGCCCTGAAGATTGATGCTGTTTTTGTATTCAACGACCCTCGGGACTGGTCTCTAGACATCCAAATCATCACCGACTTGCTACAATCTCACAACGGTATCATCGGCACCTATTCACCGAAGAATGGTATAGCATCGCTACCCAATAACGGTTGGCAGGGCGATGGCCAGCCCCGCATTTACTTTTCCAACCCTGATCTTCTCTGGGCTGCTCACTTCCACCAGCCCCGGCTAGGTCAAGGTGCTTTCCAAGCCTCGCTGGATGGCGTGTGGCGTGCTATTACCGGCGGACATTCGCTGAAACGTACAGTTATTGGCAAGCCACATCAACTCACCTATGAATATGCGGAGCGTGTACTCAACCAACACCATGTTTCCCTCGCAGGTGGCAAGCCTGGGGACACTGTTGACTCGCTTCACAACGTATACATGGTTGGCGATAACCCAGAAAGTGATATTCGGGGCGCCAATGAATTTCGTAGCGTTAGTGGTGCCAAATGGTCATCACTTTTAGTGCGCACTGGAGTATGGAGCGAGACCAGAGGGCCACCAGCGCATATGCCTACAGCTATTGTTCCAGATGTGCGCGAGGCAGTTAGGTGGGCCCTGAAGCGCGAGGGGATGGAAGGGCTGTAGTTAATTATGGCTCTAACATGTTGTAGTGAACAAAAATGGGCTGCATCGCATCGCCTGGCATGGCCAAACATCTTTCGCACGACATATATACCAACAGGAGAGCATGGCAGGGCAACCCATCAATAAGGATCAGCATCACATCACGCCAAGCGCATCACATAGTATATGCATGACATCCACATATGTAGGCTCGCTTGTATACGCTCACATGGTTTCGTTCGTATCTTGCTCAGTCTTCAAGACGCTTGTACCCTCCTCCGCCCCAATTGACGTTCAAGTTTTTCTACAAGGCCGTGGGGGGCGTTTGCCATAGTTTCGTTCTATCCCATTGGTACTTCAGCGGCCAGAGCGGCGAGCAGGGCAGATGCAAAATGTTTTGTTTTGCCTGAGACTAGTTAGGAAGGCCGGAGTAAGAACAGTCAAGTCACGCGGTCAGTCTCTGCAAACATTTGCACAAACTATCTTGTGACGTAGAGAAAACGATGATTCCCAACAATACGCATCAACCCTAATAAGCTCTGACACCATAGGGTTTAGCATGTCGTCACATGAGCTACATTACTGGTAGAAAGGAATTATTGAAGACAAGGCAGGAGCGACAGGACACTTGAAGAAAGTCAGGAGAAATCTGACGAATCAAACCCGGCCTCAGACAAAGCCAGAAGATAATCATATCAACTAGAGCAAGAACGTGCTACAATAGAAGAATGCAGTGGAAGGACATGGAAGACCTTTGAGGGTGGGATTTAGGAGGAAAGTGTAGGGGAGGCAGGAACTTGGAATTCCAAAGCGGAAAGTTGCTTATTTTCACATGCAAATAATAGCAATGGCCTGTGAGCGTTGTGAGGCCACACTCCACATACAAAATAAACGACACAAATAATACCCAACTTGTTAGATCCTGCTCTGCCAAAGTACAGCTTCAAGGATGTCAGGATCAGGACAAATAAATCAAAGCTTACAAGGGCTTAGTTTGTTTGTTGGGAGTAAGAGAAACTGGATTGACGTGGGGGGGAAACGGTAAGCCAAATTTCTTCGAGCATGTGAAAAAAAAATCGAGGAAAAATTAAGGAGATAAAAAGAGGAAAGAGGGCAAGAATGCAGCAATTACTTGATCTGATCCATTTCCGTGGAACCTTGGATCCTCCTTCCTGACTCTGTCTTAGCCCACTTTAACCCTCTTGTCCGAAATCATCTTCCTTTTATTTAGCCTTTTTTTTTTTTTTTTTCTTTTCTCCATCAGCCGCCATCCCCAGGCGTCAAACTGCCCGTATCCTTCTATGAATCATCCACAGCTTGTCTCACTAACCATCTCCCAATATATTGATGTCCTTTCGTCACTCTCCCCTCTAGACTTTGACGCCTTCTTTTCGTGCAGCACTGTTGCTCTCTTATCTTCCTTCTTATCAGACCTCTCTTCCTCTTCATTCCTCCTCCCTCCTAGCGCCCTCTCTTCTCCTCCTCATATTTCCCCCATATCAACCCGCCCATCGGCTCTATTCTACCTCTTGGGTGCTTTCTTCATCCAGACTCCTCCTAGTTTCTCCCCTTTTCCCTTCTTTCTCCTATTTTCTTAGAGTCAGATTCTCCCAACGCCCTGACTTGAATCGATCTGAACCCTGTTACTGCTGTTGTACTATGATGTGGTGTTAGTCAAACCTCACCCTGCCCTACATAGTATCAATATTTCACAGCTTGTCCTCATACGATAGCCCGCTGACAAAGACAAAGAACGAGAGATAGTATCTCGCTTAGTGGCTTCCCCTCCAATCAGTATCGCCTGCCTGAGTCGGCCTGCTTCTGATTGTCGTGCTAGTTTCTTTGTTTCCGTCTCGTCTTCCAGCCTTTCAACACTGCCTGCGTCACTCTGTGGCGTTGTGTATCAGCAGAGCACATGATGGATTCTTCGGCATCTGGGCCCGCTACCAATGGCCTTGCTACAGGCTCCCAGGCCGTTGCATCTCCAGCGTCTGAAAAACCTAGTAAAGGTATGTATTTTTATTTCTGGCATAACCGTCACATTTGGATTTAACCCCCTCTGTTCCTGCGCCCTACACCCCCCTTCCCAATTCCCCAATTCCCCATTCTCCTATCCCCCCATCATTGGTAGCAAGTGGTCCTTGTACCACCCCTACCTGCATATCTCTCCACCATCCCTTCTTTCTCGATATGTAATATGTATGTGAAACATGGGAGTACAAGTAAACGCCTCCGATGGCTACTTGCCGCCGGTGGCTACTTGTTGCCGGGCGTTTTTTCCCTTTCTCCTTTCCAACCTGTGTCACTCTGGCTAGGTGTTCTGCTTGTCCTCGGGCCAGAACTCGATGAGTATCTTGTTCTTGTGATCTTGGGGCTTTTGTATCCGGCTTCTCTGGTTTTCCAGCCAATCACAGTTTCTATTTCGCCTCAGTTGAATCCTGGCCCAGTGGCCTGGTTCCGTCCCCATCCTAGGCTAGTGAATCTTGATGTCTGACACACGAGCAAAGACGGACAAGGATTCTCGAGACTCGAGGCCTCAAGGCTCGAGGCATGAAGCTCCAAAGAGAGAAGGGGGCGTTGAGGTCACGTCCAATTAACTAACATGTTGGGGCCTTTTTCTATTTACCTGACTTGTTTGTTTGACGAATATCTGCTGGCTGCCGATATCCTTACAAGATGATAGCATTCCCCTTTCTTTCACCTTTCACTACTGGGGGCTGTCTTATCTTTGTTTTTACTGCCTGCCTCTTTATATATTCTTATCTTGATTGATATGTGTACACCGCCGGGCTTCGAAACTCTAGCATTTCTTTATAAACATCCATTTACTATTCTTGGTTCTTACTCAATCTCTACCAATCTTCCACTAACATCAAACCCCCCTGTTCTCCTTCTACAGCCGTGCAGATTGCAGACCCTGGAACCTTCCAGTTTGCCGAAGCCGAGAGCTGGCCCAAAGAAGAGTCTACTTCCAAAAAACAATACCGTGCTGGTCTTGGAGACCGTCGTCTGAGTGGGAGAATGCCCGCCATGTCCTCCCTATCTCTAACCTCGCCGGCCCTGAGTCCTATTGCTCCTGAGACGCCGATTCCTGATCACAGCATCGGCCCGAGCCTACCAGTACAGGCTCCCAACGATGGATCTACGGCCCTTACAAGCAATACGACTGGCTCTGGGGCAACCTCAGGGGCCAGTATTGCGTATAGCCACCACAACAGTATCAAGACGCCGCAGCACTCGCACCGAAGCCGTGTGCCCAAGGTCACTGAAAGACTCTTAGCGCAGGTTGCTGAATGGCTAGATCACGAAAAGGCCAAGGCCGAGCGTCGCAAGATTAGCGCGCATGTCCCTCGTCGTCGATCTCCTCGAGGCAGCAACAATGATGTGTCTTCCTCTACTACAAATAATGCTTCCTCCACACCTCCAAGCACTACCGAATCGCCGACCTCAGCAGTTCACATCCGCTCGAATTCGATAGACTCTCAGGCGAGCGATGACGTGTCTCTAGACCGCCTGCAGCGCATCATCGAAGACACCGTATCTAACCTGGGCCTGGCGCAGATTCCTGCATTTACACCTCGTCTTGGTCGTCGCCCGTCGCGTCGCCGACTTCTTGTCCGCACCAATTCATCAGATACCGAATACACCGATGGAGATGTCGTGGTGCCATCGTGTGATGGCGTGCTAGACGTTAGCAAAACCCTGGCTTACAGTGGAGGCCAAGCCTCTTCCTCGTCCTCAGAGGCTGTTTCTAAGCACAAAGAAAAGGAACGCCAAGCCTGGACAAGCTTCAAGAACGAGATCATCAGGCTTACTCATACGCTGAAGCTCAAAGGTTGGCGTCGGGTGCCTTTGGATAGTGGTGATTTGATCTCTGTTGAACGCATCAGTGGTGCCTTGACTAATGCGGTCTACATGGTCTCACCACCCACTGAGCTTCCGCAGGATCCATCTGCCTCTCCCTCTATGGTGCCACTACGCAAGCCTCCCCCCAAGCTGCTATTGCGTGTTTACGGGCCCCAGGTAGAAGCGCTGATTGATCGAGAGACTGAGCTCGCCGTTTTGCGCCGTCTTGCGCGCAAGAGAATTGGTCCTCGTCTCCTCGGGACATTTCAGAACGGTCGCTTTGAAGAGTTTCTTAATGCGATTACTCTCCGACCACAAAACCTGCGTGAACCCGAGACTTCGCGGCAAATTGCCAAGCGTATGCGCGAGCTTCACGAGGGCATTGATTTGTTACCTGCTGAGCGTTTGGGGGGCCCTGCCGTGTTCAACAACTGGGACAAATGGCAAGAAACCGTTGAGCAGAACATTAAAGCGCTGGATAAAAAATACGACGCTTTTAAGGCTTCCGGGAAGGCAACCGGCAGTTCGACGCCAGATGCCTGGATGAAAAACGGCTATGTTTGCGGAGTTGAATGGCCTGTTTTCTGCGACATGGTCAAAAAACATCGAGAGTATGTGAAAAAAGCGTACGGCTCCAAGCAGAGGCTTCAGGAAGCGTTGGCCTTCTGCCACAATGATGTAAGTAGCCGTCACATATAGCTATTGCTGCCAGCCCGCTCTCTCTTTCTCTAACAAGCTACTCGCACACAGACACAATATGGAAACATCCTTCGTATCGAGCCCGACAACCAAAAATCGCCGCTGCTGCAACCAGCAAACAAGCACAAGCAGCTTGCTGTCATTGACTTCGAATACGCTGCGGCGAATGTGCCTGGACTGGATATTGCAAACCACTTTACCGAGTGGGCATACAACTATCATGATCCCGTTGCTCCCTACAAATGCAATACCGAAGTATACCCCACGCGCGAAGAGCAGCTGCGTTTTATCCGCGCATATGTCGAACACCAGCCTCAATTCCCACACTCAGGCACAACGCCGCGCATGACCCCCCTAGACTCGCTGACCAACACGCCACATCTGGGTCCCATTTCATCAGCGGCGTCAATCGTTGACTTTATGCTGGATGCACGGTCCGTGACTGCTCCTGCGCCTGCTGTTGGTGCGGGCATCGTCGGACTGACCTCGGCATCCAAGGAGGACCTCTCTCTAGGCCCCCAAGGCACTCGCGACGAGGAAAGTGAGATCCGTGTGAAAGAACTCTATGACGAATCCATCCTGTGGCGGGCGGCGAACAGTGCCCAGTGGGTCGCTTGGGGCATTGTGCAGGCCAAGGTTTCAGCGAGCGAAGAGGACAACCAAGCTAAGGGAGAGGGCCTGATTGTTTCCGTTGCAGCTGCCGTAGAAGAGGAGAAGAAGTCGGAGAACGGCGAGGAGGACGATGATGAGGCATTCGACTATTTGGGCTACGCGCAGGATCGGGCCATGTTCTTTTGGGGCGACTGTGTAGTTCTTGGGCTGGTCAGAAAAGAGGACCTCCCGGAGAGCCTGCAGAAGCGCATCAAGATTGTACGCAGCTGAGAGAGGAGGAGGATAGACGGGACATTTATGTGTAGGCTAATTATGGGTAGATTTAGTAGATAGATATGCACTTATTATGTGCAGGTTCCTACGTATTGAACAATTGACTCTGCATAGCACCACAATGGTATATGTGCGTAGTTTTTAAGCCCCCTACGGACTTCTCATGCCACGGACCAAGATCTAGGTGAGATCTGGCTGGATCAGATCGAATGCAGCTGAAGCTTGGCTCTAGGACAAGAACCCAAGCCGCCACACAAAACGATCCTCGCAGATCACAAGAAGGGGAGACAAGACAAAACTTGGTGTCTGAAAGAAAAAGGAGAAAGACCAAGACTTATATAACTAACTGCCTATAGCGCTCTGCTAAATTTTCGTATGCAGCAGACCGGTCTTGCTCTTATTTCTTCCTGCCCTGCCTTGTTCTCATTGCGAAGCTTGCAACCAGCAAGCCTTGTGGTTTGATGCTCCAGGTTTGTGTATGATCTTATATCTTACCAGCTTAGAACTGCAAATTTTTCTTTCACTCATTTCTCCTCATTCTTTGTTGCATACATAGCTGACGTTGAGATCCTCGGCTCACCCTGATCCAATCGACTTTGTGTGCCTTTGTAATCTCCTTATTTCTGTCTCTTTATTACGCATGCTTTAATAGTGCTCGTCTCTTTGTGGCCTTTATGCCTTCTTCCTTGTCGCTGTCGCTCCTTGTTCGCCTTCCCCCCCTCCCCTCCATTGTTATCCCTTTGTGTCAATTGTCCAGCAATTTCCCGCTGCGCTAAACCGCTAAAGCCCTTAATCTTGATGTCTAATTTAGACTCCCCTTTTGCCCTGAATCGCCATCAAATCAAAGCCTTGCTGATCAGAAATTTTTACTGCGGTATTTGGATTTGCGGGGCGAGCCTGAATCAACAACAGCACAGGCATAAGCACAAGCACAAGCACAAGCACAGGCACGGCACAGACAATAGCAGCAGTGGCCAAGGACAACCCCTCCCCAGCTTTAGGCTTTCTCCCATTGCCGGCTCAAGTCCAAGCCAAAAGCTCATCCTTAATTTCGACAGGCCACTCCAAAATCTCAGCCCAAGCCTGTCATCATGCGCTCAGAGCTCATCGCATCATGGGTTGGCGATGTCACTGACGCTTGTCGGCAACTAACGGCAAGCGAACAGGATGCTGCTATATGGAAGCCTAGTCTAGACCAGCAAGCTCATGCCGAATCAGCATTGACCTCCTTGGTGTGGTCCCAACGGCCTCAGCGCAAGCCACTGGCTACTTCCTCACAGAACCATCCCAGTGTTAGGAATGGATCTTCACCTGTGAATATCAAAAGATCGGGCACGCCGTCGTCGGTTTCAGGACTAGCTCACAACAAAACTACTACAGGCGCTGGTGCTATGGCAATTACCTCTGCAATCCGCATCACCCCGTCCCCTGATCCCGAGACTTTCGCCGACTTTGATGAGAGCCCACCTGCCGGCGTTTCTATCGCCCTCCCGGTAGGGCTCCGTGGCCAAAACTCTGGAATACTAAGGCAAAAGGCTTCGCAGGGTAGTAGTCGGCCAAGTCACCCACAAGGCGCTGCTCTTTCATCTCTACGCCGGGAGTTCAACAAGCATGAAATAGTGAATCCTAGTCTGCTGTATAAGCCTCACATGAAGTTTGGGGGCATGCGATCTATAGAGACTCTGCTGGACTTGGACGACGACGACGATGATGATGATGATGACGACCATGATCGTTATATAGACGAGGGGCCTCAACGTAGTGTCGCTGATACAAACGGCTCTTCCCCGTATAACCTTCCTTATCAGGGTACCGACAACTACTCTCGGTCTCACCATGCTGCTAGCTCTGATGTCTTGGGTGGTCCTAGCAAACCCCCTACACGGTCTCTTGCTCCTTCCCCCGCGGCAGTCCGTCCAAATACCCGCACAACCAACACGCACACAAACGTGTGTAGCCCGGTTCCTAATTCCAGCCATGCCGCTCACCGGCCAGTTCCATTACGCACCATCCTAGAAACGCTTGCAAAGCCGTTACGTTGGAACGATAGCACTCATGATATCCGCCAACGTGCGCGTATACTGGCCGCAACCGACTCGCGACACTCTGGGCTTCTTAGTCTGGTCAAGGCCCTGACCGCCAGTGCAGGTGATTTCCACAACTGTCAGCTGCCACACGAAGTCGCTCTGTTGTTTGAAGATGACGAGCAAATACCCGCCGATGCCTTCACCGACTCCCCATTTACTGCCATTGATGCTTTGCCGGGGCTCGTGGATGCACTTGCGGAGCCAGTAACCCATAATCAAAGCATGAATCTTATCTCGGTTCAAACATCTGCCGCCATGGCAGTATTCCAGCACTCGCAGATCAACGACATTGTACAGGCAACTCACTATTGCCGCGACACAGAGACATCATCGTATGGATGGGGCGATAGTGTGTACATGCCTCTCTTGCGCTTAGCTATTGGCCAAACCAAAGGCGTTCGTGCCGAGAACGTCACTAGTGCTACAATGCTGGAGTCATTAGCCCCCACCACTCTTTCAAAAGCAATGCCAACCCCTCGGCGAGCAGGAGATCCAGTCCCACTAATGATGGACTACGCCCTCACCCTCTGTCCCAGTCAGCTAGCAACAGATTCTGGGGCTCAAGTGCAACGGCGCCTCCAAAGTCTCCTTCGTCAAAAAATCACCGTCGGCGATCCAAGCATCAACCACTCAATGTATGGACCGTTGTGCAAATCACCCATTGCCGCCTTTATAGCCATCACAGCTCCTAGCCATGGTCACGGCCAAAGGAACGGAGCACCCGCCAATATCCAGCTTACCTCTGAAGAAGGGCCCGTTGTAGCTTTGAGCCAGCTCGGTCTAAGTCTAACCAGTTGGTACCGGCATATCACATCCTTTTGCAAATGTAGCTATCAAAAGACGTGCTGTATGGGGCCCATGTTCATGCCACTTTTGCGCGTCTCTGGCGATGCCTGGAGCGTGACATTAGTCGCCAACACGGACGATGATTTTGAGGTACTCCCAGCAATTAATATCGGCAACACAAACACCGTCACTGGCATTTATCGTCTACTTGAGGCGCTGCGACATGTAGTAGAATGGATACGGTCTGATTACATGAAATGGCTTTCCGACTTTCTTGACCAACACTACTGACGCCCTACCAATGCTCAATTTCTTTGATATATGCCACACATACGCGCCTTATATATAAAACCCACAGCGGGAGGAAAAGAAGAGTCGGAGTTTAGTTATTATAGATCTTCATCCTTAGAGAAGAAAAGAGCCTTGTTACTGTACGATCTACAACATACAATTTATTTTCTACATATTCACAGCTCTCCGTCCTACATGTTGCTTGAAAGCCTTCCACGTTACTATGATAATACCTGTCTCGAAGCACACACGCACACACTCACAAACACTAGGGCAGTTTATGCCGCAATCACGGATTCTGATCTTCATTTATATACATGCATGCATACATGCATACATACATGCATGCTACATGGAACTCCTAATCTGCCATGTCGCAGTCGGAGGAACAATCTGGGAGAGACAAAACAAAACACACATACATATAGCATTACCGGAATTTTGCACTTTCAGGATCGAAAACGTTGAATTTACTTTCATTATCCCAACATAGAGACAGCAACCAAAAAAAAAAAAGAAGGCCAAAGAAAGAGAGTTCGCAGGAGGGGAAAAGGGAAGAATCGGGATACAAACACAGGAAGAGGGAGAAGAATGGAGAGGGACAATAAAAAGAAAAGAAGAAAAGGAACAACAACCACCCCTCCCACACAACAATAAGACCAAGGGAATTGTAGACGGCCTTAGAAGCACAAAGAAAACAGCGCAAAAATAAATGACAATATGGCATGTGACGCACCAACGAAGAGAAGAGTAAGCGCGTTTAAAAAAAAGAAAAGGAGAAAACGCCCACGTACGGCGGAGGCGTTGTAGTGAGGGGTTAGTGTGTAGACAAACGGGGAATAGCGAAGTGAAAGGAATCAATAATGAAGAAGGTAAGTCTAAAAGAGGAGGAGCGTCACAGCATGTGCCCGAATCAACAATGGAAACCAAAGAGTTGACAAGGAGTGGGAAAATGTGGAGAGTTGGAATTGAACGACAGTTTCATTTGGTGATACAAAAGACGGCATTGATGTCTTTGTCCTCTCTCATAGCCAGCGATGATGGCGAGAATTTTTACTCAACATGCTTTTCGCAGCCAATGCGGCCAAGAAGCTCCTTACCGCCGCTGTGGGCAGCAAGACTCACTCCAGTCGTCGTAGATGCAGCGGCTTGTCTCTTGGCATTCTTCTTCTCCCAACTGCCAAAGTTAATGCTGCCGGCATCAACTTCTTTCTCCAACTGATCCGAGTCTTCCTCGTCACTGCGACTATCGGTAGCTCCAGCACCGCGAATCACGCGAGCTGCAACGCGTAAAATCATGGTAAACCACACCAAGGTGATAACCTGGAGCATTAGAAGAGGAGCCAGGAATAACCATCTAACCGTGTCGTTGAAGCAAACAAGACCATCGGCCTTGATAAAAGGCTGAATGAGGTACGAGTATCCCTCGGGCGTAGGGAATGGACCAGAAAGGTTTTTGCTGTCGCCAGTATAGCAGCTGTTGCCGATCAAAACGGGAATATCAGCGTAGATGGACCAGCAAACAGCCATGTAGAGGAAGTGGCGGGCAACTACCCAACTGACCATGAAAATTCCAAACATGACATCACAAAGAGTGCTGAAGCCAGTGTACTTGAGGCACTTGGCAAGCTATATCGAGGGGAGCAGAAAGTTAGCCTCTGGGCGTCTGGAGTATCGTTGTGGCGGCGTCTTGGCGCATTTTGAGCAGGCGACTTACGGGCAAAAACAGATCAACCACATCCATCAGGACTAGGATCAAAATGCCCACGCGCGTCTGGTGGTAGCTGTAGCACGAGGAAACTAGGGCAATGGTGATGAAATGGTGCGTAAGCATCTGGTAGTGATCCTTACGGCGCTCCTCGATGTTGATAACCAGAACCTGTTGCACCCAGAAGCCCCATTGGGCGAGAATATATAACTTGGAAAGGCCGTTAAGCTCGCGATCAGGCCAGTTGGTCCATAGCTCTTTCATGTTCATCCAGTATGGAGAGGTGTAATAAATGTACTGTGATTCGGTATCAGTAACACTACAAAAATATTATCACATGTCACTTTGACTATCTGTGCATGTAGTTCATGGTTCATGGTTACTTACCATTCCAAAAGTCCAGAAAAAGCCATAGTATACAAGAAGCCACGCCTGTTCAGTGAACCGAGCCTGCATCTTAGCCCGGGTAATACCACCCATACGGGCTATGGGGGTCAACAGGTATTGCATGACGCTAGCGCGCAAAAAGGTGAAAAGCACGACGCAGAAGGAGATAAAGTAGATATCATCAGCGCCAGCGGCGTACTTTTCGGTAGAGCCATTGTAATAAGAAAGCGTGAAAAACTTGCGAGTATAGGGGCGAGACTTGGGAAGACAGGCGTCGGCAAGGAAAAGAAGGGCGAGCAAGTTGAACGAGTAGCCTAAATAGTGAAACGCAATCGTGGTCAGTATGAATATGTAGGTAGGTAAGGTCATTTGTTTATCAAATTATTAGATGTTTGCTCCAGGAACCAGGAGAGAATTCCCATCAAGGCTTGTCAGGACGAATAGGTGATGTCAAATAACGCTAGAACATCATCTCCAAGGAGTAACGCAATTGAAGTTGGGAGTTTTGGATGTATCGATCGAGAGTTGTTCGTATGCCAGATAAAGGGGGGAGGGGGGGGGGGGGGCGCAAAAGGCGGGTAGTAAAAACAAAGAGACCAAGAAGCACATACTGATCTGATTCTCGACAAAGGCTCTAGAAAGCTGTGCCATTAGACTGTCGGGGTATTTCAATGGCTTGCGGGAGATGATGCCAGCGCGGCGCTTGCGACTAGCATAAAGGGGCCCATGATGGTTTGTGACATCGTTAGGAGCCCATTCAGACGTCAATTCAGTAGCTGGAACTAGAGCCGCCATGATGATTAATTTCTAGCCAGCGCAAAGGTTGATGCTAGTTTTCGATTGACAGAAATAGATCGGAATACAAAGAAACAGCGGCGCGAAAACCCCCAAGGTCCAGGATATTGTGGAGTTTTGGCTGAGGGTGTCGTGATTGTGACAAGATTCAAGGTATTGTGGGAGTAAGTGTAGCGGTCGTAGGTTTTCTCCTTAAATTTTCCAATACGACAGCTATTAGAAATTCAAATAGGTTAAGGCGAGCGAGCACTTCGAGAATTCGAGTCAGTTGACTGCTTAGTGAGTAGTGCCAAGTATACGGTATGAGGAGAAAGTCCAAGCGAAGCCGCACAGGGAGCAGGCTTAGGGACAAACGAACAATGTACTAAAAGAACGTCGGGAGATGTAGATAGCCGTAGTTCCCTCAAGAGGAAAAGGTAGAAAAAAAAATACAAAGAAAAAAAAATGAAAGGCAAAATCAAAAGAAGACCCGGGAGGAAGAGAAAGAGGTAATGGGCTGGTTGGATGTCGTGGTACAGATATTATATGCAGCAGTCGCAGTGGTTAGTATATTATTTTATCGACCGTGCTAAATAAGGGGTCTTCTTTGCGAATCTTGCCCCTGGTATTGTTCGCTGGCTGTTGCTGACTTTAAGGGCAAAACGGCGTGAACAAGAAGTCAAGGGGGGGATTTTCAGATGGGATAATACACAACAACTGGCGGTCCGGCTAGCTCAAAGAAACGGAATTGACAGAAAGTAAAGAAAAGACAAATGAAAAGAAAAGAAAAAGTGTAAAATAAAGCTGGATCAACGTCAAGAGCTCAGCTTCTCTATTGTGTTGATGTTTCAATGTGTGCCGTTGCGTGGTGTTGTGGTTTGTGGCCTGGCCCTGAAGCAGGCATAAGCATGGAAGTGCAACGCTGGAAAGGAACAAGAAGAGAAGAAAAAGACCTGGGGATCCCGGTGAATTGGGGATCACAAACAAGCCCTGTAATAGTGGCGACAACAGATGGGAGGGCTGTGACAAGGTCAGAATAGGAGGGGAAATAGGTAGAAGAAAAAGAAGGAAAAGAGAAGTCAAAAGAGAAAATTTTGAGCAGCAGAAAACGAAGATGCAGGTGACTGGGAAAAAAAATTCAGTGCAAAATATTTTTGAAGAAAGAGCATCTACTGCCACTAAAAGTAAAGTGAGGTTTCCCAGCTCTGAATCCTAGAAGTACTTACATGTACTTGCATACCGCCATACACGCAGATGTACACATTAATACATTGGAGTACAATACAGTACACACGCAGGCGTCTGAGAGAGGAATGACAATTGTTGCAATAGCTTTCACGGCCCCCTATTCGCTGTTCGTTGCTACATACATGCAGATATAGGCAGGTACCTTTTCTCTTACAAGGCAGCTTCTTTCTTCAGTTGCCGCAAAGCCCTACTACCCCACTCGCTGAAGAGGTGCCTCTCAGCTTCCAATAGTCTCGCTCTGTCTTCACACCTTGTCCTTTCTCTGCCCTGCGCGGCATTGCTAATACTACTCAGGCCAGTGGCCTAAGAACTCGCTCTGATTCGCCTTCATAAACTTCTTTTTGTAGCATTTTTCTGAAAAATCCTCCACGGGCGGCTCGACGCGTGTCAAGCCCGCTTCACTATAACTTAGGACATGCCAAAACAGCAATTGCCACCAGGAAGGCCGAAGTGCTGTAGGGTAGGTAGCCCGCTTGTATTTTATGTGTGTGTCTAAACCACATGTCTTATACTCTGTGGACACGCTAATACGCAAAAGGGGGCGCCTACATCCTGTCTAGATAAGACTTGCACAACGGCCTGCCTTCTACTGGAATCCTCAGACCAGCCCGAAACCAACCTTCTGTGACGCGCTCCAGAAGGGAAAAAAGAATTGTCCGGTCGGCCGGTACTTATAGGGGCAGAAACTAACAAAGGAGAATCGGCCTACCGCATCTCCCGTGCCCTTGTGTATTTGGCTCGGGTGTCCTCCCTCAGGCTCGGAAACAGGGGAATAACCACTGGCTCCAGCTACATATACTCAAGCTTGATTTTAAGGACTGGCTTTCCCTCCCTCTCTGTTCTTCTTTCTTTCTCGATCCTATTCTCTCACTCCGTCTCGCTTATATCCTTCTCATTTCACCCGTCTTCTGCGACTTTTGTTCCCCAACTCAGTTCCTTCTAGTTTTTCGGAGTCCTTCTGTTTTGTCCTCTCTCCTTTTCCTGCGTTCCTATATTCTCACATAACCCCTCGCTAATGCTCATCTAGGCAAATGTGTGAGCCTATATTCTAATAACTAGCTTGATCACTCTAAGCTCTGTGGAGCTTAACCTGGCAGTTTAACGTGGGCCTAGCTTGGCTGGTCTGACCTGTGGAGACCAAACTCGCGCTTCCATTGGTTGCTTGTTACTTGGCATTTCGCGTTCTCCTTGTCCAAATTCAAAAGCTGCCCCACCTTCCTTTCACTTACCAAATAGCGGATGCCACATATTTCAAGCCCTTGGGAGTAGCATTTTCTCTCACGAAGTTCGTCGAATGCTTGGTTTTTGCTGCAGATCTTTAGGAGTGAAAAGACGACCGGAACAGCATATAAAGGTCAGGAAAGGATGCCTACATGCCTGGCTCCACCACAATATAGCAGAAGCTTGAAGTTGTTAATGCCTATCTGCTGCGACAACCACCTTCACGACTGGCTGTATATGTGCCTCTCCCCTTTATAAATCCAGGCCAAGGGAGATACGCGTCAAGCTTTGGCTTCCATCTGTCTACTATTCAATCCATTCGGCCCAATGCTTCAAGCAACGCGGCTTTCCGCTCAAACTTTCCGGTCTCCTCCAGCCTCAATTGACGCCACGCCAGCTATGAAGCCATTTTCTTCCGATGGTTGTCACAAATTTAAAATTAAAAATAAAAATCGGAAACAGAAACAGACACAAAATAGTACATAGCTTGCATGTGATTGTGCTGTACTTCCGCTTGGAATATGCTGCTTGAGAAAGGTGAAAAATAGAGCAACCCTAATGGCCAATATTACTCTACCCCTTGCATGTGGCGCATAAATAGTGACCTGTGGCTGAGTCTGACATTATGTGGCACACCGAACGTCATCGAAAGTTCGCCCATATGATCAGGCGTTTGGGACAAGACATTTAGTCGCATTCAACAGACGACATTATTTGGTATTTCTACGCCTCCTTTACATCCCATCAAAACCTCAATATCCCATCTTGTAACTGAAAATATTGCTCTCAATTGACGATACTCCTTTTCTGCCCTCATATTCTCCATCTGTTCGCCATGTCAACAGCCAAGTACACCAAGGCTCCCACTGCCGATCCCGACGAATATAGAACTGCTCCCCCGTCCTACCAGGCTGCCGCCGGATCCTCGTCCACAGCTTCGGATGGAGTTTTCGGTGCGCCACGTACCAGCGAGGACAATATTCCGGATGACTTCAAGGTATGTTGAGTTGCTCTCCCTCTTTGGGGGCGCGGTTTCTCGCTCTTTTTGCTTCGTGCTTCTGGCGCGCATCTACCGTTAAGCGCTATAAATGAACAAATAAAAAGCCGCGCAAAGCTAGACTCAAGATCAATGGCTAACAACTTGATATAGTTCGGCGGCTCGGTGGCCGAAGCCACTATTGATATCCGCAACCAGTTTGTCCGCAAGGTCTATGCTATCCTCACGGCTCAGTTCATCGCAACTGCTATCACAAGTTCTCTAAGTTTCTGGAGCGATGGTTACAAGCTATGGGTGCAGTCGCATCCCGGTCTTGTCTTTGTATCAGTACGTTTTTCCCTTGGTCAGATGCTTTATTCCCTTCCCATATTCCTGTTTCCGTCTAACTAATCGCCTTTTCATTTCCATAGATGTTTGCCGCCATCGGTTTTATGGCCGCCACCTACTGGAAGCGCAAGTCGTACCCGATGAACCTTGTTCTTCTCAGTGCCTTCACCCTCACCGAAGCCTACACTATCAGCGTCATCGTCTCGTTCTATGATATCGGCCTCGTCGTCAACGCCACCCTAATCACTGCCGGAATGTTCATTTTCCTGACCGCCTTCGCCTGCCAGACTACGTACGACTTCACCTCCTGGGTGCCCTATGTATCCGGCCTACTCTGGGGTCTTATTCTCTTCAGCTTCATGTACATGTTCTTCCCCTACAGCTCGACCGGCGAGCTAATCTATGGTGGCGCTGCCGCGCTCATTTTCTCTGCCTACATCCTCATTGACACCCAAATGGTCCTGCGCAAGTTTCACGTAGAAGAGGAAATCGCAGCCGCTATCACACTCTACCTTGATTTGATCAACCTATTCCTGGCTATTCTACGTATCCTGAACAGCCAGAACGACAACTAAACGCCGTCGTGATTGCTGATAGTTTACGCACTAACCCAACAACCACAGAATATTACAAAGGACTTTGCGACAAACAACCTAACCTTCATCCCTTCTTGTTCAACAGATAGTTTCCAACTCTAACCCAGAGTGACGATTTGATGCTCTTATACATGGTTTCTTGTCCCTTCATTCGCCCTCGTCACCGCAATTCTGTATGCTTTCATATGTTCTAGTTTCTCGTCCCACTTCATTAATATATTAGTTAGCATGATTTTCAGCATGGCTTTCTTCTCGATAGCCTTCAAGGAACATACTCCAGCTTAATCCGTCACGGTGATCAGGTATCAATGCTTCGCATGCATACTCGTTAATCAATGAAATGACACGCCGTCAACTGTTGATCTAGAAATAAAAACAAAGAACTTGAGAATAAAAAGTAAAATGGGGAATATGAATGGTTAACAAAGTAATAGCAGAAAAGACAAGAGGCAGTACCTATCCTGCCTCTCGCCCCATCTTAATAACATTAGAAAACCCAACGCCAGTACAGGATACGAGATAGAAAAGTGTTCCCAGGCCACTACAAGGGGCTAGGACAAATTCCACCGCGTATTTTCCGATTCAAAAGGTATAACGCAGAGGCAACAAAAACATACGGCAAGAAAAGACAGGCAGGGCGAAAAGAGAGGCGGGGCAAAACCAAGGAGCTCGAAAGAAAACAGTAGCAAAAGTGATGGCTAAGAGCCAGCGGGCAGGGCTTACTGCTCTGCTTCACTTTATCGAGGCACTTTTACTGGGTCTCATTGCCGACTTCACTAGCTGATGTGTTGGCAGCAACCTCACGGCGCATGCGCTCCTCAATCTCTCTGAGCTGGGATTCCCGGGCAAGCAGCTCCTGGCGCTTCTCATTAATCTCGCGCTGGACCTTAACCTCAATTTCGCGCAGCTTCTCTTCCTCGCGACGGAGCTGCTCTTCCTTGAGGCGCACAGACTGTGTGGCTAGGTCCTCGGGGTTCATCGACGAATCCCTATTTTCAAATAGTTAGCATTGAAGAAACTTCAAGTTGGGGTAAAGGGAATGAAACATACGCTCCGGCACCGCCCTCGACGCTCTTGCTAAGCTTCTCGGTACGGTAGTTCTCGT
Source organism: Ceratocystis variospora (assembly GCA_038407165.1). NCBI lineage: Eukaryota > Fungi > Ascomycota > Sordariomycetes > Microascales > Ceratocystidaceae > Ceratocystis > Ceratocystis variospora. Next base: position 2,419 of record JAXHKN010000033.1, on the reverse strand, counting down.
AGAGGAAGTCGTGGGTGATCTCCTTCAGGTCCGCCAGATGGCTGTGCAGCAGGGCTGAGCGAATAGCCAAAAAGTCAGAGTGACGCGGGTTGTCAACCTCGACCACACCCCAAGGGTACTGACGAGCGCGGGCTTTCCGGCCACCAATTTCAATGACCTCCTCGGAGCCAACAATGGCAAAGGGCATAAGACCACGCAGCTCCGAGTTCTCCTCGACTGTGTCCTCGTCGTCCTCCTCAATATCGTAGGGGAAGTTGTATACAGGGATACGGTAGTGCTCAATGTCCTCCATGACCAGCTTCTTGGACTCAGCCAACTCGGTAGGGGTTAGAGTGTCGGCGCGACCAATAACGGGGATGACGTTGACGCGGGGAGCGAGGCGCTTCATGAGCTCGATATCCAGCTCGCGGAGACTACATTAAAATAGTTGAATTAGTTGGTTCAGTTGCCTTGGCATGCAATTTTTTTTTTTTCATCGCATCGCTGCGGATTAAGACTTACCCATGACCGGTAGGGGTGATAAAGTAGAGCATGGCGTGGACACGGTTGTCTCTGAAGCGAGGGTTACGCTTGATCCGCGACTCTTCGGATAGAATGTGGTCATATTGGCGCTCGAGGTAGCCCACAATCTCAGAGAAACTGGGAATTCAATAATCAGTATCATGGCAGAGCAAGGCAGGGGCTGAATGACTCGTACCTGGCCTCATTGTCAATCTGGTCGCCAAATCCGGGGGTGTCAACAATGGTGAGAGAAATGCGGCTGCCTTCCTCGTCGAGCTCCAGTTCTGTCGACGATAGTTGTTAGCGGCTTCAGCTTGAAGTTTGTTTCTTACAGATGCCAGGCTACATCGTACCAACGGTGATGGGAGTAATCTTAACGCCTTCCTCGACGTGAGCAGTGTTCGGATCATCGCAGTCCTTGTGGGAGAGGACAGTTTTGCCGCAAAGAGTGTTGACAAAAGTAGTTCTGCCTATTGTAGAGAAAAGGGGGTTCAGAGGTTAGCTTTACTAAATCACGATCAACTAGTGCTTGGTCCTTCACCAATGGATGAAGATGCCGGGCACTACAATAGGGGAAAACAGCAGATGTCGTGGCAGATTGGGGGTGTGGCTTGACTTACCGGTACCAGAAGCGCCGCACACCATCAGGCAAAACTGAATGCCCTTCTTGACATTCTTCTTTCTACGGATCATCTAGATGGGAACGTAAAGTTAGTTGGTATGGTCAGGTGCAAGGGAGCAAAAGCCCGAGCTGGCTCTGCTGTGCTGTGCTGGTGTTTTCGCCATGGGCACTGTTGTTGTTGACCACTTCACGATGGCCGAATTGCAAGATATGGACATCCAGTCGCAGCTTCTCAGATTCATCTCCAATTGAAGCATCTGAGTGAGATAGATCAATTTTGACAAGTTGCCAATTGAAACAGCCGGGACAGCATAATTTCTGCCAATGCCGCCGAGCAAAAAAGAAAGAGAAAAAAGGGGAAAAGGCTGTCGACATAATGGTCAAGTCTATGGGTGATGGGCGTAATGGGAACACGTACAGTTGCGGAAGACATGTAAGTAGTATTAATTGGGGTGAAATAATTAAAATGTGAAGAATCAGCAAAAGAATGTGAAATAGAAGAAGCGAAGTAAAAAAGAAAAAAGAAAACAATCGAAAGTCGTAGTCGTCGTTGGTCGTTGAGGTACAGTTATCACCAGCGTCAAGCTTTCCCTGGGGATAAAGAGGGAAGTAGGGAGGAAGAGTAGAAGAAGTGGGTTCTTGGGGGTGGGTAAGAAAGATAGAGAACGACTAAAGGGAGGAAGAAGGCAGAATCCAAGCTCTTGTTGTCTTTTTGGGGGGAGACAAGAGCGGTGGGTCGTGGGCTGTTTGCCAGGTCTTAGTGGAGAGAAAAGGAGCAAGCACAGGAGGTTTCAGAGCAGGAACAGCCTGTAGTCTGGCCAGTTGTGTGCTGTAATGCTCTGTTATACAGGGCTTGATACAGTGACACTAGGACAAAAAATCAACAGCCAGCTAACCAACCACCCCCTGGCTCTTCTTATGGCAGGAGGGAAATAAAGGGGGGAGGGGAAAGTGATGGATGGGGAAAATGGGCAATGGTAAGCAAGCCCATCGATGAAGGAAGGAGCCAAAAAGGCACCAGGAACAGGACAAGAGACAGGGAGGCACGACTTTCAGCGACTTTCAACGTCTTTCAGCGTCTTTCAGCGACTTTCACAAAGCTCTGATATTAATTGGACGATAAAAGAAAAAAGGACGGCAGGACAGACAGACAAACAAGTAGGGTAACCGTTGGATGGAGATTACCATAGACATGCAGGTGCTGGATACTTGAGTATACGAGAAGGCATACAGAGCCTACTGGTACTATCTACATCTTGCAAGTGTGTCACTGAAAAAATAACCTCGTACCTCTTC
>JAXHKN010000330.1:0-30011 GCA_038407165.1 Ceratocystis variospora | reverse complement strand
TTGTTCCGGCGAGGGGGAGAGGGGGAGGGGGGGCTGAGGAAAAAGCCATATGCAAACCGTCGCTAACAAACAGCCTGTGTAGTGGAACAGCTCTATAACTCCAACGGGCACCTTGCCTGCTATTGGGCCGTCGGTGATCGCCAGGGAGAGGAAAGATGATGAAAAGACAGCTTATAGCGTAAGCAAGGCTTAGGCGGCGCAGCCAGAGCCACATGGGTTTTAACGTTCATCGTTTCCATTGCCTGTGTTCGCAGGTGGAATTTGAGAATACAGAGAATTTGCACATAGATACACACGTTACGGTCATAATAAGTGAATAGGGCCTGTAAGCCCTGTAATGGTGGATTACAGAGTCGCAAGTCTTTTTTTTACAGGCTGGCTCATGCACGCATAAGCGAAGAGCATGACTAGTAGACGGAATTTGCGAAGTGCACACAAGCTCCTCGCTACCTCGTCTCACAGTCTGGACTTTATAGAGGTCCAGTATAATAGACATTTTGTTCACTGCGACGACTTCCTCTTTTCTTTCTCTCTTCGTTGAGCACAGACAAGCCCCCGCATCCAAAAAAAATGAAGCTCGTTCTCTTTAGCTCCAAGTCTTACGACAAAGAATACTTTGAAGCTGCGCTTTCAGCGGAAAAGGAAAACGACCTCGCGGATGTCACTATTGACTACATCGAGGCATCTCTATCGCCAAGCACAGCTCTAGTAGCTTTTGACGCTGATGCTGTCTGTGTCTTTGTTAATGACATCGTTAACGCCGAAGTGCTTCGTATGCTGCACAAATACGGCGTTCGGGCTATTCTCCTACGCTGTGCTGGCCACAACAACGTGGATCTTGAGACCGCCTCCCGGCTCGGCTTCTTCGTGGCCCATGTGCCAAGTTACTCGCCTGAGGCCGTGGCTGAGTTTGCAGTCGCCTTGATCCAGACTCTCAACCGCAATACCCATCGTGCCTACAACCGTGTGCGTGAAGGGAATTTTTCGCTCGGCGGACTCATCGGAAAAACACTTCACGGAAAGACAGTTGGTGTCATCGGCATTGGGCGCATTGGCCTGGCTTTCGCGCGCATCATGCATGGCTTTGGCTGCCGCATGCTTGCTTTTGATCCGTTCCAGAACCCAGCCTTTCTCCAGTACGGCACGTATCTGCCGCTCAACAGACTGTTGGCACAGTCCGATATTGTTAGTCTCCATTGCCCGCTAGGGGTAGCCACAGAGCATATCATCAACGAGCAGTCGCTTGCTATCATGAAAGAGGGCGCCATGCTAGTCAACACATCTCGAGGCGGCTTAATCGACACTAAAGCTGTCATTTCTGCCCTGAAACGCGGCCATCTGGGTGGCTTAGCATTGGATGTGTACGAGGGTGAAGGCTCTCTCTTCTACGACGACCACTCGGATCATGTCATTGACGACGATCTTCTCATGCGGTTGACAACTTTCCACAATGTGCTGATAAGTGGCCATCAAGCCTTTTTTACCAAAGAGGCGATGGAAGAGATTGCAGAGTGCAGCTTGCGGAATCTTTCGGATTTCATGCACCACAAGATGTGCCCTAATGGATTAACTCAGGTGCCTGCGTTACGCCAAGAATAGCAGCGCTTTCTGTAGAACATATCGCGAGAGATAGGGTTACCGAGGGTTACGACGACGAAAGAAACAGGTGATTAGTGTCGAAGGAAGTGAGTCAAATCCACCGAACCCTCTTTGTGGCTGTGAACATGGAGGCAATACCATCGCAGGCAACAGAATTAATTTTCACATGCTCAGCTGAGTAGAAACATGGCTGTATCGTAGTGTGAGCTTTGAACTGTATTCTAGCGGCACGATCCCGCTGAGCCAGTTTGTAGACAATTTCTCTATCTTGTTGAAACAGGGAAATGCCGGTTTTGGTTCTGTTTCCCCTTGGTATTTGAGATACCCAAAATCACATGTTGTTTTCTTGTTTCAACCCGTCAAGACCATGTTTGGTTTCTTTGTTCTGGTGCTCTAATTTTTTGTTTGCCCTGTCATTAGTGACCATAATGCATGCTTGACTTGACAGTGATACACAAGCCCCGCTATATCTCAAGTACCCTAGTAGCCTCCACCACCACTATCATAACTTGTTACGTCACCAGTAGATTTTGAGGCAGCCAAACATTATGCCAAGAGAGTTTGCAAGGCAGGAGCTTCGACCTAGCTGGGCAAGAGCCTGCCCTGCCCTGCTCTGCCCTGCTCTGCCCTGCCCTGCCTTGTTTCTTTTTATTCCTCGCTCTTCCACTTTATTTATCTTCTACCTCGCATCCTCAAATATAAAGGCCAGCATTTCATTTCTTGGGCACTTGGCTGGAGTTGTTGCTCTCATCTTATCGTCATTATCCATTATTTTTCTCTTTTGCCTTAGCTTGCTATCCTTCTTCTTGGCGTCGCATCGTTTACAAAGATCGCCAGTTATTCTTTTTTTAGCCTCTGTTATATAGAAGATATTGGCCGGCATACACCACACATACATAGTCTGCAGTCTCCTCTACTATGACGAGGATCATCGATTCAACCCTCAATACTCACGGCCTGGCCGATGACCAGCGGGGTCTGCTTGAGCTTATCGACAAGCTTCAATTTGCCCAGCTTGACAATGTCAAACTTCCCCAGATCGTGGTCGTTGGTGACCAGTCCGCTGGCAAGAGCTCCGTCCTAGAAGCCCTCACGGGCACACCCTTCCCTCGTGACTCTGGCGCCTGCACACGCTTCGCTACCGAGATTCGCATGCGCCGTGCCAAGGAATCCACTCTCAAAGTCAGCATCATTCCCGATCGAAGCCGGCCCCAGAGCGATCAGTTGCGCTTGCTCCAGTATGGCGGCCATGTCAACGAAAACACCTCATTCGAGTCCTTGATGCGCGATGCCGGTGATCTTATTGCCCCTCAGGGTATTCCTGGTCGCTTTGCTGCTCGCGACATCTTGGTCGTTGAGAAGCGCGGCCCGGATATGCCTCTCCTCACCCTAGTGGACCTCCCTGGCTTAGTCAGGGTTGCCAACCGTGATCAGTCTGAGTCTGATATCCGCACCATCGAGGCTCTTTCGGATCGTTACATGAAAAGCTCGCGGACAATAATTCTTGCTGTTATTGGTGGCAACAATGACTATGTTCAAGCCCCCATTCTCAGAAAAGCCCGCCAGTTTGATCCTTCTGGCTCTCGCTCCATAGGCGTGCTCACCAAGCCTGATCTTACCGAAGGCATCGGCCTTGAAGACAAGTTCATTGAATTAGTTATGAACGAAGATGCTGAGAACCATTTCAAGCTTGGGTGGTATGTCTTACTAAACCCTGGGCCCCCGCTTCACGGCGAGGCTTGGCCAAGTCCAGCGGAGCGCCAGGCGCGAGAGGATGAGTTTTTCAGTCGCGGAAAATGGAGCACATTGCCTGCGTCAATGCGTGGCGTGGGTGCTCTTCGCCAGAAACTCAGCACTCAGCTACAAAAGCACATTGGTCGTCACATTCCTAGCTTGCGTAAGCAGATTCAGGATGCGTTGAGCCGCTGCGACCACGAGCTCAAGCAGCTTGGTGAAGGCAAGGACACTGTTGAGGAGATGAAGCTGGAGATGGGAGAGCTCTTCTCTACTTCTAATAATCTTGTTACACCAGCTATCAACGGAAACTACAAGAACCCTCCTGGCGAAAAGTTCTTTCCTCGCCAAGCAATCTCGAAGGGCACGCCTCCCCAGCGGCTTCGTGCCCGTGTCCGCGAAGAGAGCGAGAGATTTGCTCGTAGGTTCCGGGACAGCGCACGCAAGGTCAAGTTCGGCGATGCCACAGGCGCCTCAAGCGTCAGCTCAACTCTGAATGGCTTAGGCTCCCAGTCCAAAAAGGACTTTGCTCGGAACCACGTTGAGCCTCTCCTTGCGCAGGTTCGTGGTACTGAGCTCCCTATGGACTCTAACCCACGTGCTCCGTATATTCTGTTCCAGGATTACGCCCAAAACTGGCCCACCATCTCCACCGAGTTCAAGGATAATATTGTTGTCATTTGCAACGAGTTTCTATCCGAAATAATCGACTATGTTTGGCCCCAGCGCATGCACTCACCTCTTCGCGAGCATTACCTAGAGCCCATGATGGCTGACTTGGTCAAACAAGCGGAAAAGGAGTTGGTACGTCTGACCGAGGACATGGAGCTTGAGATCCAGCCCTTTGATCCAGAATACGAAGAGCGTCTCAAGAAATGGCGTCACCAAGCAACCCAAGAGGGGCAAACTTATACAGAGGCCGAGGAGGTGCTTGAAAAAATGCTCATATACTACGACTGCACAGCGCGCATTTTTATCCGCAATGTCATTACTCAGATTGCCGAGCGCTACCTGATTCTCGGCCTCCTTCGCTTGTTCAACCCCGTCAAGATTCTGCAAATGTCAAACACTGTGGTTGAGGCTATTGCCGCCGAGAACAAGCAGACCCGCGATCGCCGGATTACGCTTAAGAATCAGAAACAGGCTATCGAGGAAGCCAAGGCTCTCTGTGCTAATCTGGCAATGCGCAGCGACCTACGGTCTGCTTACGAGGATGATTATGGCGAAGACTCGGAGGATGAAACTGTAATTCGCCGTCGCCCAACCGCTGCGACACAAAATAATGGTACTTCCCTGAGAGAGCAAGAAACTGTTGCAAAAAACGAGCTCGAGCTCCGCCAGTTAGAAGCCGCCAAACAAGCGGCCTTACAATACCAGCAACAGCAGCAGATGCTTGCTTCAGAGCAGGCTGCGGCCCTAAAGGCCCAGCAGCAGAGCAGTCCTCAGCGATCTTCACACTCCCACTCGCACAGAAACAGTACACGCCACTACAAAGAGAACTATGACGATCCGTCGGTCTCATCAAGCAGAAGTAAATCCCGTAATGATCCTCCTGTGGGCGGAGATTGGGAGCACTACAAGCCGACGTCGTCTGGATCTGAGGGGCCTGATGTTCCCTTCACACCACCGCCTCCACCACCTCCGCCTCGCCCCCCTTATAACCCAGAAGACCAAGCTAGTGCCATGCCGAGACGGGAGCCCAGACCGTATGTGACTAGGCGCTGATTTAGGGGATACGAAGCAGGAAGGGTTTCTAGAGGTTGGATTTGTATTGACGCAGCCGACTATTACTTAGAAAGCAAAGAAAGGGTATACCTACATAGACTTATAGACATTCAATGTTGAGCCACGTATGGAGATGTCTCAGGCAAAGGGATATGTTGCAAACAATGTAATCGTGCAAACATTAGTAGGTAGCATTATCTCTGTTCTATTCCTTTTTCTTCCATTAACCCTAAGCCATGGCAAGCCGCCTATCATTCAATACGACAACACGTGGTCCACGCTCACTGCTCAACCACCCACCCACCTTCACACGAAAAACTGTTCTCACTTTTTTTTCTTCATTTTTTTTATTACTTTTGGACAGCTTTTCCACACCGGGTCGGACGGAAATCCACACCCGCAGTCCCTTACTCTAAGGGTCTATACAATCGAGTGGTCAGCCTGATCTGCTTAGCTCTGGAAGCCTTTGCTTTGAAGCTCCATTTGCGCGATAGCTTCGGAGCTTCAGAAGCTTCAATAGAGCAAGAACAAGCCTTGCTGTTGCTGAATGAGGCGCCTGCCTTTGCCTACTAAGCCTGATATTTGCGTCCTTGAGTCGGATACCAAGACACAAAGTCTAGTTCTTTGTTTTTGCTACTTCCCTCTCTATTTTTTGTCCGCTATTTTTTTTTTTTTTTCCTTTTTATTTTTTCTCCTCACTATATGACTGCATCGTCTCGACGCACTTTTCAGAATGCGATTTGTTTTGTTCTAACACAGCTCATCATCTTCTTGCCTGATTTCTAACTGTCTCTGTCTCGGCACTGCTATTATTAATCATCACCTTTGCTATCTCTTCTGGAAAAACAATAATAAAATTACTAGCAAGCAGCCACACAGCCACAAGCTAAACATCCTCGTCTAGAGTCACAAGCCAGGCCAGCGACAAATACTAATTTGTCCTTGTTAACCATCAATTCTATCAAAAAGTCTCCCTCCCCCCGACCTATTTTTCACCCTTCTCGAACACGTCACGTCGCCACTGCGGCGCATCGCAGCGCATCGCATCGCATCGCGTCATCTTGCTCTTTGCCTCGCCTATATTTAATCCTACGGTCCCTCAACTCATATAAACTACATTTCCCTTCCTGCGCGACCGGCAGCGAACCTTATGTGATCCATCGCCACCAACATCACCATGTTCGGCGTCTTAGAGTCGATCAATGTGCCGCCAACGGGCGTGTACAAATCGTACGAGGAACTCTTTAACGATCTGAGCGTCCGCATGCAGAGCGAGGGTTACAAAGTTGTCAAGGCGCGCTCACATCGCGGCAAGATTGGTGGTGCCGATGTGCCCGGAAACGAAATGGTCCGCTGTGATCTAGTGTGCGATCGTGGCGGCCGGCCGTACAAATGCCTTGCTACAAAGCACAAGACGAGCACTAAAAAGACTGATTGTCCATGGAAGGCCAAGGCTGTCAACCGCAAGATGATGGGTGGCTGGGTATTGACCGTAATTTGTGATCAGCATAATCACCAGCCTGGAACACCGGAACCCCCAACCCCGAGTGCGAGTGAGCCGGATGCTGATGGGGAACTGGATGCTGACGGTGTGTGATTACCTGCCCGGCGTGTGCCCGCTCTCTGGGGTTTTCTTTCAAAATTTTCCTCTTGCTTACCTATGTCATCCCTCCCTCGTCGCTGACTTCTTGACCAATTCTTTAGCTACTGCTGCCGTGTCAGGCATCGCTGACCAATCAGATATGATGGCTCTTCCATCAACAGCCGCTATACCAAATACCGTCATTTCTGTCCCACCTCCGAATACCATTTCTGTGGCCGCCCCAACCCCCGTTTTAGTGTCATCATCTGTCCCTGTTTCCGTATCCGCACCATCTGCACCCGCCGCTGGAATTCCCGATGTTGAGACGAACGCAGCGCTTGCTGTGGCCGGAGTGTCACAGGCCGTCCTCAAACTCTCCGGCGATACCTTTCACCAGTTTAAAAACGAGTTTCGCAAGCTCGGTAAGCCCGACCGCCTAAATACTCTTGCTCAACTCCAGCTACGTATTGCCGCTATTTATGCCGTTGAAAATGAGGACTCTCAGCGCCAGATGCGCCAGGAACAGCAAGAGCGGCGGCATCGTCAAATCGACGACACTCGGCGCCAGTCCAAGTCTAGCACAGACAAGACGCCTGCCATTATACACGCAGCGCCTCTCAATACAGGCGGTAGTGGCACATCAACCGGCGGACCTAGCTCGGTTATGTCAAATGTTCCTATGCCACAACCATCACAACAGCAACAGCAACAGCAACAGCAACAGCAACAGCAACAGAAACAGCAACAGCAACAACAACAACAACAACAACAACAGAAGCAGCGGCAACAACAACAACAACAAGCGCAGGTGCAGGCCCAACAGCAAATATTCAGACAGTCTCAGGCCCAGGCTCATGTCCAAGCCCAGGTTCAAGCCCAGGCACAAGTACAAGCACAAGTTCAGGCTGCCCAAGTCGCACAAGCCCAGGCCCAGGCCCAGGCACAAGCTCAGGCACAGGCTCAAGCTCAAGCTCAGGCTCAAGCTCAAGCACAAGCCCAGGCTCAGGCTCAGGCCCAGGCGCAAGTGCAAGCGGCACAAGCTGCTCAGCAAAGCCTTTCCTCAGATACTCAACAGGCCAACATCCACTTGCCGCATGATTTTCTTCACCATCAATTCCAACTGCAGGTGACGCCGCAGACCCAAGTAGCCACTCCGGTCCCGACGCCGCAAATGCCACCACAGCACTATCATCAGTATCCCGGTCCGCCGCGGAGAATTAGGGGCAATCGATCAGGCGGCAGCGGCCAGTAGGAAATGCCGCAGTGCTGACTTGACACGACCTCAACATACCCGAAAAAAAAAAGAAAAAGTCAGAACCGGAGATTATGACCTCGCGGTCGGGATGGATCAACCAGCCCTTTTTGTTTGTTATGCCTCTTTTGCTTTTGCTTTTGCTTTTGCTTTTGCTTTTGTTTTGTTTTATTTGTATGAAGGGTTGGCATGTCTTTCGAATTTGGATAGTATTGGTTGGGATTAAGACATAAAATGGTACTGGGCTCTTGATTTGTTGTGTGGTTTTACTTTCCTATTTGTTTCTATCTTTTCTTTCTTTCTCTGTCTTTTTTGTGCATATTCTCGTTTCTTGCGAGATTTGCGGATGACTGCATGTTGGCGGCGTTTGGATTTATTTGTTTCTATTAGCTTCTCCTCTCTGCCCTTTTTCGCTACAAGTCACGAGCCTAGCTATAGTTGCCGTTGCGGCTCCTGTCGTTCTCCGGTTTCTGTTCATGGGTATCTTCTCCTTGCTTGGCTCATTGTACAATCTACCTTTTCTTTTTGTGAAATCCCTACTACTACAAAGTCCGCCGCCTTGAAATGCGACGATAAATGTGATAATGTTCCATTGGCTCGTGGCTATTGAATGTTCCATGATGTTCGGTTGAATAAACACTGAAAGGGTAGTTGCTTCTTGCTGATCCCCCCGCTTCACAGAGTAAAAGTCTGACGACGCGCTCATTTTCCCTCATTTTCCCTCATCTTTTCTACTTGTCTTTGATAGCACATAACAACTTCAGCCATGGAGTCTTTCCGTATTTCCCCATCCCGGCCTTCAACGCCAAAAAGCTTCTCTTGCAATGGATCTGATGGACTCTTTAACCGGGGATCACCCAGTGCTGAATCTTCTATTAGTCAGATGCCGAGCCGGAATTCCAAAGGCACATCCACTCCCGGCATTATATCCCTTCACAGATCTCATTCGGCTTGTCAAAACATGCCTCTCCAATCACACCAGAGCACTGGCTCACGTCAATCTAGACCGCCGACGAGCATGTCGTCTCGCGGCTTGAGCACTGCTTCGGGGCGCAAGTCAAGAGCCGGGTCCATTATGGGGAATGATGAGGCTGAGAATCTCATCTGTGCTTTGAGTGAGGCACGGGGCGTTGTCCCGTCCGTTGGCATCTGTTTTATCAATGTGTCAACTGGAGAAGTTTCAATGAGTCAGATTTGTGATAATCAATTCTACGTCAAGACTATCCATAAACTCCGCATGCACGAACCGTCATACATCCTAGTTTGCTCGACGTTTTGCTCGCCGAATCAGAAGTCAACCCTATATTCACTTTTGGAAGAGCATATTGTTGGTTCTAAGCTAGTATCAGGAGACCGGTCGATGTGGAATGAAGCTGCTGGGCTGGAATACATACACAATTTGGCATTCAGAGAGGATGCCGAAGCTATCAAAGTTGCAATACAGGGTAACTTTTATGCTATCTGCTCTTTTTCAGCCGTAAGTCATAAAATCCAATGACAATACCTCTCTCCGGAGTTGCTGACACAGTGTAGGCCATGAAGTACCTTGAAAGCGAATACTCTATCCGTGTCACTCCCCATTCTCTCCGTATCAAATACCAGCCCTCTGAGGATACGATGATGATTGATATATCTGCCGTCCAGTCGCTAGAGCTTGTCCGTAATCTCCGCGAGCCACGGTCAAAGAATAGTCTCTATGGGCTACTAAACCATACCCAGACTCCAATGGGTGCTAGAATTCTACGTAGTAATATTCTTCAACCATCGACGCTTCGAGATGCATTCCTGATTCCCCGATATGACGCGCTCTCAGAATTAACTACTAATGAGGCCATGTTCATAGAAATTCGCCAAGGTAAGTTGAGTCAATGGCATTGCTATTCTCCCGGTTTCCGTGCTTCATATTAAATCTTATTGTTTTAGCTTTGCAAAAGTTTTCCGACATAGAAAAAGTCCTCACGAAGATGGTCTTTGTGACAACGAAGGTGTCGTTGTATGAGTCGGAGCAGGCTTTGAATCAAGTTCTGATGGTCAAGCAGTTTTTAGAATCTGTTCCACAAGTACATACCGCCTTGTTGCCAGCGAAAAGCCCCTTGTTAACCAAGATTCGTGACCTTTGTCGCCCTGGAATCACACACCCCGTTCTCGCCAAAATTCTTGAATCCATTGAGCCTGATGTAACCTACGCTAAGGCTCCAGTTGAGCTGAGAAACCAACGCACATTTGCTGTCAAGGTACCTTTATTGCAGACCTCAAGCTCTTTTAGGATTGATGCTGACAACGTGTTTGATCTAGAGAGGTATCAACGGTCTTCTTGATGTTGCAAGAAAAACCTTCAAGGAAGGCCAAGAAGATATATACAATCATTTTGAGGAATTAAACAGTTAGTTTGTCCCGTATTCAGTTTCGAGTGTGGAGTAGTTGGCTCCTTCTAACTAATATTAGGTACCCTTGGTATAAACGCGCAGCTCAAATATGATCCAGGCCGGAAGTACTGGCTTCAAGTTCGTGCAGACGAGTTCGAAAGTCGGCCAACGCCCGAGGGCTTGATAAATTGCATCAAAAAGCGTAAATTTATCCAGTGCCAAACGCTTCTTTTGCTGAAGCTTAACCAAAGAGTCAAAGATTCCGAGCAAGAGGTCATCATACAAAGCGATGCGGTTATCCAGAGTATCCTGGACTTCATACGAACCCACGTTCCCCATTTATTCCGCGTGTGTGAGTCAATTGCCCTTCTTGATATGATCTCATCCTTTGGACAATTAGTTACTATGAGGGAATACGTCAAACCTGAGATAAACGGAACCCTTGCTCTGAAGGCGGCCCGCCATCCTTTGATGGATGTTGTAAGTGTGGCCTCTTTCCGTGGTCTCCATCTATAAGAGTAGCTAACATCAATCATACGCAGTCTATAAGCCAATTCGTTCCAAACGACTTTTATTCCAGCGAGGACTATCATTTTCAGATCATCACTGGCTGCAACATGAGTGGGAAAAGCACGTATATTCGTTCGGTTGCTTTGTTCCAAATCATGGCACAGATAGGCTGCTTTGTGCCTGCAGAGTATGCTTCTTTTCCCATCATTCATAGCGTTTTTGCGCGAGTGTCTACAGACGACAGCATTGAAGCCAACATGTCGACCTTTTCGATCGAAATGCGAGAGATGGCGTTTATATTGAGGTATGTGAGCCCATGTGATGATAGACTGTGTTACTGACTTTTGGGCTTCCAGAAATGTCGATGAAAATAGCATGGCAATCATAGATGAGCTAGGTCGGGGTACAAGCACAAGAGATGGCCTTGCAATTGCGGTTGCTATGGCTGAGTCCCTGATTAAAAGCAAGGCCAGAGTTTGGTTCACTACCCATTTCCTTGAACTGGGTAAGCAAATTTTGACATTTGACCATTAAAGTTCTTTTACCTAACCTGGTCATTTAGGCGAGGCCCTTCAAGACCGACCAGGCGTTCTAAACCTCCATCTTGCAACCCACACATCAAACGATAGCGACAGCACGCCCAAGACTACTATGCTTTACAAAGTCGAGTCGGGCGTGGTCGACAACGAGCACTACGGACTACGCTTGGCTAAAGCTATGGAATTCCCTCCTCGATTCATTGCCTTTGCGGAAGCGATTTTACAAGACCTTCAAGCACAGCGAGAAGCATCCAAGCATGGATCAGACAGAGCTCAAGTACTTGCGCGACGACGTCTAGTCATGAACCTATTTGAAAGCCTCAAACAGGTTGTGAGCTCAGAGATGGACAATGCGGCGCTGTGGAAATATCTTGCAAGATTGCAGGAGGAATTTATTAATCGCATGGAAGAACTTTCATCTCATCACGGTGATAATGAGGGTGCGAGTGATGATTGTGCCAGCGAGAATCTCCATGTGACAATAACGAGCGATATTGAAAGCGATAGCTCCGAAGAATGCAGCTAGCGGGGTATATAGCTGTTTGAGCATGGCAGTCTACTGTATGCAGTGGCAGCAGTTGTTCGTTTGTTTGGCACCGAGATGAACAGAAGGGAAGGATCAATAATACCCGAAAAGGTAGTATGACGAGCCCCGCTAATTTAAGTTGTACAAGCAGCAGTATCCTTCCTTGTCAAGCCTTTATCTTATCACACAATATTAGCCCCACGTTAAAAAAAAAAAATCAAAGCAAGAGAGAGCAACAACAAGAAGAAACACCATAATAGCCGCCATAGTACTTCAAAGTTCTTATGCTCTTGGTTTCGCCCCTGAAATAATCGTCTTGTTTCAATTTGCTTGACAATTCTATTCCTTTGTTACTTCTCCCTGTACATAATAAAATAAACATTTCATCAGGCCATCACCATGTCTACTGCCCTCCCCCCGCCGTCCAAGAGGCAGCGCAGAGAGCACCTTGAACGCACCGGTACGCAGCAAGATGTTACTGCCAGTACTAGCAAAGATATCGGCTCCTTCAAGGCCCGATTTGTTGATTCCGAAGGTCAACAACTTGCAGAGGTCATTGAAGTTCCCTTGGCCGATGCTAGTGAAAAAAACATTTCACTGCTTCTCAACACGTTATTAGGACGGGTAAGGACACATGTTCCCAGACAACGACAAGTCCACGCAAGCAAAGTATAGCATGTCAGTTCTAACCGTCCCATCAATAGGATCGCGAAGAGTTTCTTCCATATAAATTCCGCGTGCATATTCCCGATTCCGATGTCATCGTCGACACATACCCTGAGGATCTACTGGCGCTTCTCCAAAGTCATGGCATTGCCAACCCATTTGAGACCACCATCACCCTCGGCGCTGAGCCGCAAGCTGTTTTCAAAGTTCAAGCTGTGACGCGCATGTCACAACGTATTCCTGGCCACGGTGAAGCCATCTTATGCGCGCAGTTTAGCCCTGCCACCAGCGGTCGCATGGCGACTGGCTCTGGCGACAAGACAGCACGGATATGGGATACCGAGACAGGCACCCCAAAATGGACGTTAGCTGGCCATGACGGCTGGGTTCTCTGCGTGGCGTGGTCGGCTGATGGCGAACAGCTGGCCACTGGCAGCATGGACAAAAGCGTGCGGGTGTGGGACCCAAAAACGGGCAAGGCGAAAATAACTAAGCCATTGACAGGCCATGCAAAATGGGTAACGAGCATTGCGTGGCAACCGTATCATCTGTGGAATGATGATGAGGGTCCGCGTCTGGCCAGTGCCAGCAAAGACGCTACTATTCGTGTATGGATGGTTAACAGTGGGCGAACGGAACATGTGCTGTCCGGTCATAAGGGCAGTGTTAGCTGTGTGCGCTGGGGCGGCACAAATCTGATATACAGTGCTAGTCACGATAAGAGCATCAAAGTCTGGGACGCGACTAAAGGCACATTGGTTCATACTCTTAACTCGCACGCGCACTGGGTCAACCATTTGGCACTATCGACGGAGTTTGTGCTACGCACGGCATTCTACGATCATACGCCCACTCCGGTATCTGCAGCAGAGCGCAAGGAAAAGGCAAAGGAGAGGTTCGAGCGTGCAGCTAGATTCAAAGGCAAGGTCACCGAAAGACTAGTCTCAGCTAGTGACGACTTCACCATGTACCTGTGGGATCCGGCACAGGGCACAAAGCCGGTTGCAAGAATGCTAGGCCACCAGAAGCAGGTGAATCACGTGACATTTTCCCCTGACGGTAACACGATTGCCAGCGCTGGCTGGGACAACCACACCAAATTGTGGAGTGCAAGGTAAGCCCTTTTGTCCATGCTCGTTGAGTTTCAATCCAGCTAACACTCTTGATCATCATCATAGGGACGGAAAGTTTATCAACACCCTACGTGGCCATGTCGCGCCTGTCTTTCAATGCTCCTTCTCCGCCGACTCTCGACTCCTAGTTACTGCGTCACGAGACTGCACCCTCAAGGTTTGGTCGATGGCATCCCACAAGATGGCTGCCGATCTACCAGGTCACCAAGATGAAGTGTATGCGGTAGACTGGAGTCCGGATGGCAAGAAAGTGGGGAGTGGAGGCAAGGACAAGGCTGTGCGCGTGTGGTGCAACTAAAAACAGAAGAAAAGGACGACGACGACGATGTAGAAATAAAACGAGTTTGAATAAAGGTCATTTATGACGTAAATGATACATATCAAGCTGATACATTGAACACATTGGCCAGGTACATACTAGAGTAGAGGTGCTAAAGATGAAGAAAACGAAGGAAATGTGATGAACAGAATATGTAAAGCCATTCAGAAAAACGCCGTGACCCAGGTAGTGCAATAGAACAATACAAGACAAAAAGACAAAGAAACTAACACCTTCCATCCATCCGTACAAAGCATTGAATCTCATTCGTCGATGTCGATTCTTTTTTGTCGCCATTTCCCCTTGAGACTGTCGTTGTTGTCATCTTGACAGTCCTAGCTTCTCTGGACCTGACCCGAGCAGTACAAGTACAGTACAGCTATAGAGAAAGAGTAAAGAGAAGTGACTGGAGCATCGTGGGAATATGTAGAGTCCACACAGGAATGCCCGCCAAAGAATTCAGAAGGAAATGGAATAGGGTTGCAACGGCTGAGCATGCGGTAGCAGCGGGGGGTGTGAAGCAGAGATGAAAGCCAACAACGCAAAGTCGCGCTGGGTTATGTTTACCGGCCACCACGGCTGAAACCACCGCGGCCGCGGCCACCAGCGCCACCTCTGGAAAAGCCGCCGCCACCACGGGAAGCACCACCACGGCCGCCACCGAAGCCACTACCGCCACGGCCGCCACCAAAGCCTCCACGGCCACCTCCACGGCCACCACCAAAGCCTCCACGGCCGCCAGCGCCACCACGGCCGCCAAAGCCTCCACGGCCACCGCCACGGCCACCACCAGCACCGCCACGAGAAGGCTTCTTGACCTTTGGCAGGCCAGCAAGAGGCTTGGGCTTGGGCAGGAAACGCTCCATGGGTAGCAGCTTCTCGGTAGAGATGTAGAACTTGTCGCCAGTCTTGAATGAAGTGGCCTTGATGCCCTCAGTGGGACGGATGGTGAAGTAAACTTGGTTAATGGGACCGAGGATCTCGTCGATCTTGCCAATGGCGGTCTTGTTTTCGAGGAACATCTGAGCGTTGAACTGGGGGACCTTCGGGTTGGTGGACTCGCAGACCATCTCGTCCTCACAGGCGTGGAGGAAAGTGCCAAGCTCTGTGGAGGGGGAAACAGGAAGAAGAAGATACTTATTAGCAACGCAGTCAAGTCAAGAAAAGGACAGGGGGCTTATGAGAATCGGGAATTGAGTTCGACTAGGGAGCAACGTACCGATCACCGAGGCAGGAGGGCCTTCTTCACGGCGCTGGAAGCTGCCACCTCCGCGACCTAGAAACACAATTGTTAGCGTGATCGCTCGGCCAACTGTAGAAAAGGGACGGACCAGTGCAGGTGTCTCGGAACTCTGCGCTTCCAGACACGGGCCAGGCCATCAAGATCAAGTAGGGTTCGGTATCTTACCACCACGAGCACCACCACGACCACCGCGACCGCCGCCTCTGAAGGACATTACGAGCCAGGAAGAAGAAAAAGGGCTAGAAAGTAGAAGAATGCCGAAGGCAGTAAAAACAACAAGCAATTGCGCAAACTATCGTGGGGCCTTGCGATGGCGATAAAGGAGAGCGACAAAAGCACAAAGAAAGCAAGAAAGGCGATAAGTGTGTCACTTCGCTATCGAGAGAAATAAAACAACCAAAAAGCAGAGACGATCCAAGAGTCTCAAGTTTTTTTTTTTTTCTTCTGCTGGAAATTTTCCCTAAGGCGGTGGAAAGTGGGGCCGTCGCCAGCCATCGCGTACAGACTATTGGCTGGATAAGCGCCACAGATAACCACGCCCAGCCACATAGAGCCCTTGTGTTAAGTATTAATAGCGCCACATCTACGTTTGGACGAGGGGGGGGGGGGTTGTTTGTTAGAGGAGGATAAGAGAGAAAACCAAGCGCGGAGGAGAGCCAAGTGCCGTAGGAAAGCGCGGAAGTGAATAAAGTGCTGTAACAAAACACAAAGATAAAATACAAGTATACAAGTGTACAAGTATACAAGTATACAAGTATACAAGTCGTACAGAGCCAAAGTAGCAGGATAATCAAGAATCAAGAGATCGGGCTTATGTAAACAGACCTGCTCTATGCACGGTGTTGATTGTTCTGAGTCACCCCCATAGCTACAGCGCCTCAAATCCGCTAAAGTATGGACCAAATTAT
Organism: Ceratocystis variospora; assembly: GCA_038407165.1. NCBI lineage: Eukaryota > Fungi > Ascomycota > Sordariomycetes > Microascales > Ceratocystidaceae > Ceratocystis > Ceratocystis variospora. Next base: position 13,909 of record JAXHKN010000330.1, on the reverse strand, counting down.
GGTTGCAACTGCCAAACGTAGATATTTTTCCTTGGTGGGGTTCTGTTCTACCAATCCCAGAGGCCCATCCTATCATTTCTCCTTCCTTCCTCCGTGTATGTAGTTCTTTCCTAAGGTTAGTCCTACACGTTTTTTTTTTACTACGGCCTTCATCCCCTTTCATTTCCCTTCCCTATCTTAGTTTCAACTTGGCTTTGGTCTTGCATTTACAAGAATTCAATCCAACCCGTCGGGTATCCTTCTCCAACTAACCCCGCCCCCCACTCCTTCTTTTGTCTCTTACCCTTCCTCCTGTTCTTGCCTCTTTGCGCCTGCTGCCACCAAAAAAAAACACAAATATGGACCCCGCAAAGGCTGTCGATGCCGTCGCTGAGGCCGTTCAGAATATCTCGGTTAAAGGCAGCGACAACGCGAAGCCGAACCCGAAGCCGGCCGCTAAGAAGACCGAAAAGAAAGCCAAGAAGGCCGGTGCCGCTGGCGGTGATGCCGGTCCACTCGAGCTCAACCCACCCCCCGGATTCCTAGCCACCCGTCTGGCCCTATTCGATCGCCTCAAGAAGGAGTACGACGATGAGGTTGCTGCTAGGCCCCGCGAGCCTATCACTATCACCATGCCCAATGGCGAATCACGCCAGGGTATTGCCTGGGAAACTACGCCCGCCGAGATCGCCAAGAGCATTAGCAACTCACTCTTCAAGCGCACAGTTGTTGCCCGTCTGGACGGTGATAAGGAAAAGCTCTGGGATTTGGAACGCCCCTTGGAGCGCAGCTGCAAGCTGGAGCTCTTGGACTTTGACAGTGAGCAGTAGGTTTCGTCTTGGGATACTTCACCAGCCCCCTTCGGTTTGACTTGGTTAGTTCGGCTTGCTAACGCTACATAGGGGCCAGTTTGTCTTCTGGCACTCAAGTGCCCATATTCTCGGCGAGGCCTGTGAGAGACGGTTTGGCTGCTCTCTATGCATTGGTCCTCCTGTTGACAACGGTTTCTACTACGAGATGGCTCTGCCCAACAACGCTGCCGTCTCCGATGCCGATTTCAAGCCTCTCGAGACCATTGTTGGCTCAATCGTCAAGGAGAAACAGAAGTTTGAGCGCCTGGAACTGTCAAAGGAGCACCTACTTGAAATGGTGTGTGGCTAGCCTTGATCTTGGCCCTGCTCTTAGCATATTGGCTAACCCCATGTTTAGTTTGCCTACAACAAGTACAAGCAACACATAATAAAGGTAAGTCTGAGCTGCGGCTGGTATGATGGCGCACATGCATGTATATCACCCGCTAACAATATTACTTACCCCAGGACAAAATCCCTGACGGTATGCTTTACAACATCACTTGGCGTTTAAAACAAGCACCAACTCACGCTCTCAATCACTTATTGTCATTGTCTAGGTACCCGTACTACTGTTTATCGCAATGGTCCCCTCATCGATCTGTGCCGTGGTCCCCATGTCGTTGGTAAGTATCAATACACAACATTGGTCGATGAAACTCGCATCACTGACTACTACTCCCGTAGATACTTCCCGGATTGAGGCCTTTGCCGTCATGAAGTCCTCTGCTTCTTACTTCCTGGGCGACCAGGCCAACGACAGTCTGCAGCGTGTCTATGGCGTTTCCTTCCCTGAGTATGTCTTGCCTACTTTCAATCCCAGTGAGCATATAAACTAACCCCTTTGCAGCAAGAAGCGCATGACTGAGCATAAAAAGTTCCTTGAGGAGGCTGCCAAACGCGACCACCGCAAGATTGGCAAAGAGCAGGAGCTTTTCCTATTCCACGAGTGGTCTCCTGGATCTGCTTTCTGGCTGCCTCATGGTGCTAGAATCTACAACACTCTGCTGAACTACTTGAAGGATCAGTACTGGAAGCGTGGCTATGAGGAGGTTATCACCCCCAACATGTTTAACTCCGATTTGTGGAGGCAGTCCGGCCATTGGCAATACTACAAGGACGACATGTTTGTCGTCGATGTCGACAAGACCCAGTTTGCTCTGAAGCCTATGAACTGCCCCTCCCACGCCCTGCGTAAGTCGATGTAAATCTGTATTTCCTACAAACCCAACCGCAAGTCTAACAATTTGTAGTGTTTGGCCATCGCGAGCGCAGTCATCGTGAGCTTCCGTGGCGAGTTGCTGACTTTGGTGTTCTCCATCGCAATGAGGCTTCTGGTGCTCTCAGTGGCCTTACGCGTGTGCGTCGATTCCAGCAGGATGATGCCCATATTTTCTGCCGCGAGGATCAGATCAAGTCTGAGATCACCGAGCTGTTCGACTTCTTTTCGGACATGTATGGTCTCCGTAAGTAATATTGTTGTTCTGCTTTCTTTAAAATTTTTGAACTGATGCACTAACTACCACTAGTGGGCTTCACCTTCAAGTTGAACTTGAGTACCCGCCCCGAGAAGTTCCTTGGTGAAATTGCTACCGTAAGTCCACTCTGCAAAACCCCGGTTGAGGCTCTCATGTTAACTGTTCATAGTGGGATCGTGCCGAAGCTATGTTGAAAGAGGCTCTTGATGAGTTCTGCGCCAAGGGAGAGTCTACCTGGGTCCTAAACGAAGGTGATGGTGCCTTCTATGGCCCCAAGATTGATATCCAGGTCTTTGATTGTAAGCTTGATGCAACTAAATGCTCGATTTGTACACCTACTAACCAACCATGGATACAACCAATCGATAGCTCTGAAGCGCGCTTGGCAGACTGCCACCATCCAGTAAGTACCATTCCATTTGAAAGTTGCAAGTCGCCTGGTTAACTAACTGCTTCTCAGATTGGATTTCATGAACCCTCAAAACTTCAACCTTGAGTATCATACTGATGCCAAGGTTGAGGATGTTACTGCTGAGAAGGCTGCTAAGGAGAAGACTGCACCTGCTGTCGTTCCCGTGCCTGCTGCCGCTCCTGCCTCCGCCCCTAGCGCCCCTAGTGCCTCTACCCCCTCCGATGGTGAGAAGGACAAGGTTGAGACAAAGAAGTGGGCTTTCCGCAAGGCTCTTTCCCCTGGCTGCGCTCGCCCTGTCATGATCCACCGCGCTATGGCTGGCTCTATCGAGGTATGTAGTTCAGCGGAATACAATTATAGGGACAAATTTCAGGCCACTAACAGAGCATCACTCACTAGCGTTTCACCGGAATTCTGTGCGAGCACTTTGCCGGAAAGTGGCCCTTCTGGCTGTCTCCCCGCCAGATCATGGTCATACCCGTTGGCAAGGGCTTCATACCCTACGCCGAAGAGGTTCGCCAGATCTTCCACGACGCCAAGACCTTTGTCGACGTCGATGTGTCAGGCGAAACACTGCAAAAGAAGGTTCGCAAGGCCCAGCTGGCCCAGTACAACTTCATCTTTATCGTTGGTGACGAGGAGATGCGCGGCCGCCAGGTCAACGTGCGTTACCGCGACGACACCTCAGCCCAGGACCGTGGCAAGCCTGTGTCCATTGACGAAGCCCTAGAGAAGCTGGCAGTGCTACGCGTCGACCGTGGCACGTACAATCCCTTTGCTGGTGTTGTTGCCAAATCCGCTTCCGACGAGAAGAAGACTGGAGAGCCCTCTAATGAGGCCAAGGCTTAAGACATTTATTCAGCCGGAGATGCGGTGGGCAAACAAAGGGATGAGTGAGGACTTAGCATGAATCAAGACCAAAAATACCACCTTTTTTTTTTGAAAAGAAAAAGAAAAAAAAAACAAAAGACATTTATTGTAAAGGAACAAACCTGTGCTAGCTAATCTTTCCGTGTGGTGTCGATATAAAAATCTCTATGTTTCGGGTTTAGATTGTTGTTGTTGAAAAAACTGCTTTTCTTTTTGTTTTACTCGTGACATTTTCTCTCTCCTCCCCTCCAATTTCTATCGCCCACAACTAAGCCCTAATCAAGAACATCTAGATATTACAAAACGTATCAGAAGAAAGAGAAAAGAAAAGAAAGGACCACTTGGAAGAAAGAGCAAGAGGAGAAACGTGAACAATAAGGGTTGACCTTGTGAGTGTGTGAGTGTGTGAGTGTGTGTGTTTTTTTCTTTTTTTTCTTTTTTGAAGGGGGTAGGGTCCCGTCTCTGTTTAAAATTTGACCCACGGTGTCTGTCGTTGATTTGGTGTTCTAAGGCTTAGGTATGTGAATACTCCGAGAGGTCATCAAGCAGCCGTGAATAACGAACATAATGACGACAGGGTGCACTTCTAACAGTGTGCCCTCAAACCACAGGCCCCAGGGAAGCTCGCTCAAAACCCAATTCTTAGACACCCAGTAGGCCATGATAGCATCCAAGCCCAGGGTGGTAGGGATAGGTGTACCCTCAAAGTAACGGCTCTTGCCTGAGGCGTCTTTGGGTAACAACGCTACAGTCACGTTAAAGCGGGCAAGGCGGGCGAGCCCACACAGGACAAAAAAGGCGAGGGCGACGGTATCGAGGGTCGAGCGGAAGCCGAGAGCAAGGGCGGCAGATGCAGGCGCAACGCCAAAGGATATCTATGGTACAACAAAGTCGGTTGGTTAGCTTTTTGTTTATAAACACAGAGACGCCAACAATACAAGGGAGAGGAAACAAATGATGGACCTCTTCCAAGAAAGAGGAAACAAAGGCGCCGAAAACGTAAACGTACCAAGTCAGCTAGGGAGTCAAGCTCCTGGCCCATCAAGCTACTCTTCTTGCGCCAACGCGCAACGCGGCCATCAAGAAAGTCGAAGAACAGTCCAAAGGGCAAGAAAGCCAAAGCGACATACATGACGTCCAAGTCAGCTGGGTTTCCCAGACAATAGCGTAGAGAAGTGAAGATGGACATGACGCCACAGAAGCCTAGCACAAGACAAGTGTTAGAGGGACGAAGCCGAGGACAGGCAGGAGAGTCTACTACAAGGGCTCATGCGATGAATAAATGAAAGGAGAGAAACTCACCGTTCATCAAAGTGATTAAATCGGCAAGATGCATGGCTCTAATCAAGGAGAAATGGCCAGTGTCGGCAGATAGCAGAAGACGCTGCTTGTCATTGTGAGCTAGAAGCGGAAAGTTAGCAGCTTGCGGAGGGGTTTAGAAAAGGCGACATCAGGACAAGCAGCAGCTAGACTGAAGAGCGAGGGCCTGATTATGTGGCAGACAGAGGCTGATAAGAAGAGGATGAAGATTAGGACGTACGGAGCAGAGGTTTGGAGGCGGTCGCAAATGGGGCTGAATTTCCATTGCCGCTAGACACACTAAGGCGCTTCGACATGACGTAGAGATGAGCAAGCGGAAAGAACGAAGCAGCGCGATGTATCCGACCAGTATGAGAGCTTAGAAGGGTTGGGGTGAGAACAGGAGTTGGCGGGCGTTATTTTTGGAGGATAGAGTATTTGTAGGTCGAGAAGACGTCCGTTTTTGTCGGCCCGGTTTTGCTTAGTGGAGAAAGTTTCCACTCTGTTGTCGCTTTAGTGTATGAGAGGGGGAATAAAGGGAAAAAGAATAAAGGGCAGCAATATTTTGTCACTAGGATCTTGTTTGCCGCTTGTCCTTGTAATTTGACTGAGTGTTCGGAAAACCAAGGTTATAAATGAAGCTTAGTTTGAAGGTTCTGGATTTAGGTTTTTAATTTTTTTAATTTTTTTTTTTTTTTTTTGAAGGGATCGTCAGAAGACAAGCCAAGCAAAGGCCACACAAAATCTAGAAACTTGAGAAAATGAAGAGGAAATAAATAAAAATGGAGTATGCCCAAATGAAGAAATAGCACAAAAAACGGGGTAGTTGCAGTAGAGGTTCAAATCTTGGGGCTGTTGGGCTTTTGGCAGTTGCGGAGAAGAAAAGCAGGTTGTTGGAGGCAGAATGCAGAGAACATGGAAAATGAAGAGACGAAAGTATGGGAGAAAGAAAGGGAAAAGAAAAGAAGAAAGCATAGAAGAAGTAAAAAAAAAAAAAAAAAAAAAAAAAAAAAAAAAAAAAAAAGGCTGGCTTGTCAAAGAACCGCCTTCCTCCCCAGTTTTGGAGGGGGGGGGTAAAATCACAAGAAATGCGAACAACAGCCAGGCTTGTGAAGAAGGATGGATGGGAAGGAAGCACAAGCAAGAATAAGCAACACCAACACAAGGCACAAGGCAAGAACCAAAAAGAGAACGGCCGGCTGGAAAAGAAGAAAAATGAATAAAACAAATAAAACGAATAAAACGAATAAAACAAAAAACAAATAAAACGAATAAAACGAATAAAACGAATACAAATGAATGTCATCGAAAAGGGCAATAGGAGAAAAGAGAAGACCACGATGGGCGAATAGACGCCAGGCGGCTTCTTCTTCAAGGCAAGAAGCCATCAAATATCATCAGTAGACCCAGGCAGCTTCCACAAAAGAGACCTTCTTTCCTGCAGAAAAATGCCCACAGAGAGCCCCACGGACAGCTGACAGTCTAGTCCTTGTTACTTAACTTGCCGTCGACCTACTACCCCCCCCCCCCCAGTCCAGTCCCTATTGCTTGCTTGACTTGCCGTCGCCCTACTACCCCCACAGGACAGACAGACAGCACTTTTCTCCTCAATCCTTGGCCCTGGATTCTGGAGCTGCGGGCTTTGCGAGCTCCACTTTCACAAGCTAAAAAGCAATGGTCTCAACAGCACAACGGAAATCAGGATTGCAAAAGAGCTGGGAGCGGGATGGTGGCGGGTCGGCAGCCTTGTCCACCAAGGCACGTCCAAAGCACGCACATGCATACAATATAGGGAAAGCTGGTCACAATCAGACCCATACGCACACACATATTCACATGCAAAAATGCAAGCACGTCAGTCAGTAGTGGCCCTGGCAAAGTGTTGAGTAGATAGATGGGGCCAGGGCGAGCTAGCCTCAGCCATGCCACACACACAATACATCCATTACATCGCCCAACAAAAACAACCAGCCCCAAGCAATAAAACCTACTCATCTATGAGAGATATAATAGGCGTGAGCTAGAAAACACAGAAAGCTAGCAGCATCATATGCTACGTCTAGTTTGGTTCAGTCCAACAGTTGAGATATATATCTGGCCAGCTAAAAATAAAAATAAGAAAAGAATATATATGGGTCCTACTTGTAGACTCACAGCCCATGATACAAAGGAAATGAGCAAGGAAATAAAGGAAATACCGTAAACAATAGCTGCCATCTTCGCCGTCGATCAGGAAGTTTTGGCAGCCAAGGGAATATGGGAACGACAACAAGGGAAAAAAGACAAAAAGAGAACGAACAAAGAAGGAAAGAAAAGACCGAAAGGCGTGGCAATATGTGCATGACAGCTCCCCCAACAACTTCACTTGGAGATGATAATGGAAAAGCTATCAAGCCAGAGAGTACTGGACCCCGAAACACCACGGATCGTGTATCCTCTAGGTGGGATCACACAGTGTGCAGAGCCCCCGTGCGCGTTGCCATATAGTTCGGACTTGCGGCCAAGGCTCGTCATGATCTGAATAGCATCTATGTATACCCCAGAGCGCACCAAAAAGCCAGAGATGTACTCCCCGCGGCGAACATCTACAAAGTCTGGTGTTAGTTGGGTGTTCGTACTGAAAGAAAAGAAAAAAGAAAAAAGAAAGCTCACCAAACTCAAACACAATCGGGCTACCGCCTCTCTGACCAAAGAGCTGCGACGACCAATCGTCGTACACAAATTCTAATCCATCCACCGCCAAGCCAGAGTGCACAATCATCTTGCTCATTATCCGATCCGGCTTGACTGAGCTGGTAAACACAACATCCTCGATCTGCTTTTGGTCGCAACGGCCCAAGTATTGACTACGCGAAGCCATCTTGCCAGTATCCAGCTTGAAAAGCGCAGATTTGGAGCACATCTGCTCAAAGTTGTCGATATCAATCGACCCACCACCGATAGACTTGACCGAAATCTGAAGCTTTTTCTGGCGATGACTTTCAGGAAGCCTCAGGCGCACGTCACTTTCATAAACGCTGACTTGTCGCTGTGCACCATTTGAATCCAACGGGTACTCAATCCATGCTCTGCATATTTCCTCACCCTCGACCCGGATCTCAACAACAGCTACGCCAGAAATGGCACGCACCGCAACACTGCCCACTTCAACCGAGAAAACCTGAATGCTTCCGTCAGTTGGTAAAAGCGGGTCATTTGGCAGCCGGAAGCATGGATGGATTCGGAATCTTAGACAATCAAGCCGGTGCCACGTGCATTCGTCCACCTGCATAACCATGCCGCCTTTTGATTTTGTTCTCGTACTGTAAACTTCACGAGTGAGGAATGTGCGGTTGAGGGTTACGTAATCTCGAAGCATGACGCCGCTTTCCTGGTGTGGGCAGCCCAGAAGATGTCCTGTTTCGTGCATGTGAGCGCCAATACCAATGTTTGCTGTTTCCCAGGCGCTCCCAGCCTCGTTGCAATCATTGGCTACAAAGTTGGTGTCTGTAGGTGTGCAATCGGTAAATGCCGGCACAACTTCTTCAAACGATGAAGGATAGCTATACAAGCAGTGTGAGCCAAAGATAGCCAAGTTCATATCACCATTAGAGCCACCAAGAGCGGCGTGGCCAGTGATAACACCCGAAGATATATCCCAGTGGGAATCAAGTATCAGAACAGAAACATAAAGCTTTTGGCCCTGGCTAGGCTTAAAATAGTTCCATACAGCGCGCGAGGCGATGTCATAAAGAGCACCTTTTTCGGTAGCAGGGCCATGTTGTTGGGCAATGTTAAGGTCCCGGATTTCAGCTGTAGTCTTTTCGGAACGAATGATGTGAATTCGGGCCTCAGATCTCATAGTTCCTTGCTCTCGATCTAGACTGCTTGCAGAGCCAGACGTCCACTCCTCGTCAAAGCGGAAGGCTCGCCGGCCAAGTTTGTTGCGGAGCATCTGCTCCGCTGTGAATGCTTGCCAAAGATAGGCAGACATGCGGAACTTTCGAATAGCAACTTCCAGATCATTTCCTTCTCTCTTGACACGCTCAGGCGGGCAATCAAAAGTCTCGGCAGAGTCGCTAGCAAGGAGAATGGCCAGTTGGACGGGAGGGGCACCTGTCGGTGTCATCATGTGAACAGTAATATAGCTAACATGGATAGGGTTGGTTGATTGGCTGTTGGCTAGCTTGGGGCTTGAAAACTCAAGCCGGAGGCGGTTTGGGCCTGGCTGTAGATAGACCAAAGCCTTGAATGTCGAACTCGCAACAGGCCATGAAATTGGAGGGAATCCGTCATCAAGACGACTAACAGTGATAGTGCCGTCGAGATTGCACGACTTGGATTCGCCAACAGTCCCGTTTATAAGAAGAATCTTTTGATACACCTATACAATATACGTCTAGCATTAGCATTCGAGGGATTTGCGGATGATCAGCCCATGGCTCGAGGTTTCGAGTTACAAGAGACGAATTTTATGGGGAAAGCTTGACTCGACTGCCGCAAAGCTGGTGCTGGTGCTGGTGCTCGTGCTCGTGCATGACATAACATATCTACTACAGCCTGTCGACAGGAGCTGGAAACAGGAGCTTCCTGGCGGCTGTAGATAGCTGCATCTTGAAACTTCAACTGCAGCGTTCCACGGACCAGCATGAGTCCCGTCTCGACTTTGTTCCTGGGCATTTACCATAGACAGTTTGGAAACAGCCAGCGCCAAGGAAACAGAAAAAGAAACACTCAACACAGAAGTCATCGCAAGATAAAATATCGTTGGGAGCAGTGCTCGCTTGAGCTCAGAGCACAGCATCACTGTTGCAGGTCGGCGCAGGATTTACAATACTTTCATGTGTGTCCCCTCCCCATGCTGCCAAACATGACGAGGCTTGAATGGGAGACACATGTCGTGTAACAAGGGAACCAAGGGCCAATTCTGGTCATGATCCTGGGCTTCTGAGGCAAGGTATGCATGAGACGAGATAAGGTGTTGGTTAAACTTACCCAGGAGCCTTCGTTGATGTTTGAGATTCGCGGGGCATATTGAGAGATCGGCAGAGATCCATTTTGATTGAGTGGAGAGCCGAGCCCAGCCATTCCGGAGACACTGTGGCGGCTGGAGTGTTTTTGCGCAAGAGAAGACGGTTGAGTGTTTTGGTTCGGGGGATGCGATTTGTTGATAAGACCAGGATCAGAATCATTGCCAGCAAGCGACGGGGGGGTCAACGAGCCATGGCTACTGCTTCCATTGGTGTCTTCGTGATGACTAGGCGATTCACTGGAGCTATCAGTGCGGAAGCTTATCCGTGAGCGTCTACGAAGCTCCTTGAAGCTGAATCGGGTCATGTTTGCGGTGTGGGTAGAAGAAGATAAGTATATTTGCAAGGGTGCAGAGTCGCGAAGTGGTATTGGTGTAGATATATATAGCGTTGTTGAGGAGGCAGCAAAGATGTGACAGAGCGAGTAGTACGGATGCAGCAGCAGCTCTGTTGTTGATCAGACCAAAAAGGTCCAGGCGCCGAAAGAGAGATAGAGCGTCGTGGATGGTTTATTGTGTCGTTTGTCGCAAAGAGGCGCTGGATATTCCAAGAAAAAAAAGGTGCTGATTATTGTTTTATTTATTTTTTGCTTAAATGCTGTGGAGGTCGATAGAAGTAGCCGTGGTTACAAGCGCGTCGGTCGCAGAAGCGCAGAAGATATAGTGAAGCAAAAGAAGAAAACAAAGAAGACAGTTTGTTTCGAGATCGCCAAAGGGAGTTAAAGACGTAAAACAAATGGCTAGCAATGGAAATTCTGTAGATGAAACGAAATGCGAGCCAAGCCACAACACAGAAACAAACAAATGAACAAATGAATGGTAGTGGGTGGGTGGATGGATAACGAAAGGGAGGATGTGAATTAATAAGAATTATGAAGGCATGAGACAGAGAAAGGAGAGATAAATAGGAAAAGAGAGACACAGAAGGAAACAGAGGTAGGGAAAAGAGCAGCAGTAAGTAGTAGGAGCAGCAGCAGCAGTAGCAGCAGCAGCAGCACGCCGGAAATAATATTAAATGAAGCCCCTCCTACCAGCTTCAAAAGGAGGGGGAAAGCCGGGAGACAGAGAACCCAAACCGCAATTGCCCCCCCTCTTAATATGTGTAAAAACACGACTGCCCAGAGTGTACGTACACAATCTCGGCAGGAGTCACCCAGTGCTGGAAACGAACAAGAAATCTGCACCTTCCTTTTCTGCGTTCAGTTCGACTTTCGGAAATTAGACGTTAGAAAGGAAGGAAGCTACGCGGCCCGGATGGAGGATGAGAAGGCCTCTCTAGCTTCTTACCAAAACCCATACAGAGTAGCCACAGCCAGAAAGGCAACAAGCCGCTCAGCACACTGGCAGCAGCAGCAGCAGCAGCAGCAGCACTAGCAGCGGTCCACAGGTACCTGTTCGGCTGCACTCTATATCCCGATATTATTGCGCCTAATTCAATCCATCCACTCCCCTGGTCCCCCTTTCTGCATTATTTGACCTTCATTTTGCCACTCATTCACTGTCTAGCGCTTGAGTAATCACATCCTCTCTTTGTTACTGCCTCAATAGTAACCTGGCTGGCGTCCCGCACAGCACTGTGTCTGTTAGCTATAAATAGCCCTAGGCAGTGTAGAGAGAGATATTAATGCTGTATACATATGCGGCTATTCATTCATTTGGTAGATATTGCTTGTTTTATTTTGTGCCCTTGGCAAGAAAATAATCGCTTTTGTCCCCAGCTATTGCCCTGGAATCCTGAGTCCTCGTCCCAGCGATAAGCTTCTCAAGAAATTAAGCCAGAGAGGCCAAGTCAGAATCGCAGTATTAGAGCAAGTACGTAACCAGGATGCAGTTTCTTATCAGTAGCACCAATATGCGCGCCGCAGTTATACCTGGATAATCAATCAATCCCAGAGAGGGAGGGCATCTTACTTCCCGGAATCCTATACAATAGAATTCGTATTTGCGCCATAATTTTAAGAATGGGGCCGCATATCCCTTGTCTGAGCTTTCGACTGACCGCCTTAATTCTATGATTCTGCTAGTTTTATGTGACGTATTGCATCTGTTTTTGCTACAGGCTCCATCACCGCCAAATGGTATAGACGCTGGGAATGAGGTGAGGTCTCAACGGTGCAGGCTAGCTTAGATGTCAGACATCAGCGACGACTAGCTAGGTCTCTTTTCTGGCCGTCTAATACTTGCGATGTGACCGGCTTAAGCTAGATGGAGTGCCAGATAACGATAGCTTCAGATAATCTTCCTTTCTTTCCCCCCCCCCCCCCACCCCTCCTCCTGCTCCTTCTTGCTCGCCTGCCTCTGGGTGGAAGCACTCCCTTGATAAATCCTCTGGTGGCCACCATCTCATTTGGGGGCTGTATCAAAGTCTTATTTGCCAATATCCAGCGCCCCGGCTTCCAACATCGCCCATGGCAAATTCACTTGCTCCCAAAAGCGAAGTTTGCCACACAAAACCTAGTACTTGATGAAAAGTGTCGCTACCTACCAAGACACGACACCTACCTCGTGTAGAAGCCCCGCTGGTTGCTATCCATCTATACGATGTGTCATCCGGCAATCCCTGGAAGAGAAAATCGTTTATATCATTCCAGTGTAAAAACGACGATACGGCTGGCCAGGCTTTTTGCTTTATCACTCACCTGGAAATCCAAGACCGCACTTACCACCCCCTTTCAGTTGGCTGCTCGTGTAAAGCCAGCAGGTTTAGTCGGTATCGGCTCAGCACGCTGTGCTTGGCAGCACCAAACAATCTCTGCCTATCCATCTTCTGCAGATTTATTGGTAATAAAAGGGTAGACCCAAGCATCTGTCTTATTTTCTGCGCTGACGAAACATGCCGAAGCAGGGCATCTACTAGCCAAATATAGACATTGCAGATTGCAAAGATTCTTTGAAACAAGCTCTTCGCAGTATTATTTCAAGCATCAGCCGACAACAGTGCTGTATCCTGTAGTACCCACACATACTCAAGGCATGCGGGAAAGGCCTCCTCCACAAAGCAATGGTGAAACTGCTGCAGAACAATATCCATTTGGCCTCAGCTGTGGACTACCGTGGCCTGCAGCTAGTCTACTACACCGTTGTCTATTGTCCGCTAAATACCACACATTCGTGCCAGGTCATTCGAGCCATTGCCATCATCTCATCTGCAAAGGGATGAGCTGCATTATAATTGCGACAATCAAGCAGGCATCATTCCGATATATAAGTATTAGCCAGCTCATTGCAAGTGGGCCAGCTGATACATTGATAAAGTCAAAACTCACGGCCGGCACATTGTACCCCAGCGAAACCTACACACTCGGAATTGGGTGACTGCTTTTTTGTCGCGAGGGGTACTATTAACATGACGGATAATCTGGGCGCTGCCAACGTCCTCTTCACAAACAAAGACACGGCATCCAATGACCCTTGCGCAGCAAGTTGAGTGCCTTGTGCGGGATTGCTTTGCATTTTGCCAGTCGAGAAAGACCAATTTCTCGCCAAGTATCACATACCTGGCTCAATACCGTAAAGATCGAATCAGTTGCTAGTCTGCGTATGATGAGTGCAGCTTGGCAAGTATATATATCACTTATAGGCCCCCATACTAGAATTAGGCGCAGTGTTTGGTCCACATCCAAGAGTCCGTGATTGTGCGCTCTTACTAATGGTTTCTCAATCAGGCGGCTCTTACCAAAAAACAAAACAGCTGTCTCCCCATGTCAGATACACAGGCCATAGACTGTACAGACGTATATTTTCACGACGGTGGACACTGGTTTCCTATTCCAGCTGTTTTCGACTCCGTGGATGACGCAGACTATTGCAGCGAAATGTGGATTTTCTAGAGATGACAACATGTGCATTTCTACACCTGGACTTGATATATTTGGCGTTTACTCCTGTGTCAGAAGTCATTTGCAGGTGCAGAAGCTCTGCATGGGATGGCGCTGATGTTTGTCTGTGTAACCAATTCATAACAGAAACAGGTTCTTGGGCCTTCCCCCCCCCCCCCCCCACCCCCACCCCC